>CM032808.1:3411163-3545468 GCA_019155185.1 Beaufortia kweichowensis
AAATACCTCTGGCTGCAATTGCAAAGCGACAGGAACTAATTAAACATTTTAAGAGTGCATGCAATTAAAAATAAGCACACAAAATTTTATCTGTGTATTTCAGAATATTGATTATACTGTATAAATACATATAGTTATGTCAAAAGCATTATGCCACTGTAATTACCTGGTCTTTCTGGTTCATTTGCCTGTTGTACACCAGCAGATGTCCTCAGTATGCAGTGTTTCGAGGGCTTTAAATATATTGCCAAGCTATTTTTAACAAATTTGCTAAAAGACAATGTGGAGTACAGATAAATGAAAAACATACAAAATAAATAATATAAAATAATATACTTAACATTTACATATAAAACATTTGCAAACATTTCTAAACATTTATTTTTTGTCATTATGGGCTACTAAGTGTACATTACAGAGATAAAATAGTAGACATAGTTGTATCAGGCTATACAACATAACAAAATTGTCAAAAGGGAAGAGGGTCTGAATACTTTATAAATGCACTGTAACTCTAACTGCAACTTTTTCAGTATATTAGGGTTGTGTCTGAGTTGTAATTTCAATGGATTGTAATTGTCATTTCAGACACGTTTTCGTATTTTTAATGCTTTTTACCATTTGTTGTTTTGCCTTGTCCTCCCAGCCACTATAGAGGATTTCCCTGAAACTGGTAAAACTTGCAAATTAATGATGATTTATGATAACAAAATAGTTTCTGCATACAGTGTAAATATAGCTACTTGACTTAATAGGCTATATAAACATTCATGGTTCAAGCATAAACATAAAAGTATAACATAACCAACAAAGTGTATGGGTTGAAGCACTTAAAGTTAAGTGCTATCAAGAATTATTTAATAAAAATACCTGTTGTGCTTTTGTATAAGCAAATGTATTTTTATTTTACTGCACTAATGCATTAGTCTTTCATAAATATTTTAAAGACCATAAAACATATTTCTAAAAGGTAATATTCCTTGTTCACTTGCTGGAAAAGTAAAGCAATAAAAGTGGCAGGGGCCACTTGTGCTTTTAGGGGGCACACTATTAATTTTAACCCAGTATTCATTCAGTTATTTTTTAGACTGGATGATGATATTTTGTCATTTTTTGAGCATGACAGAACACAGAATACAGTAAATTCATAAGATGGCACAACATTAAAAGTAGTTAATTTTCCATTTGAATCAGATGTGATTAACGAATCACTGATGATTTACGAGATTTTGTCTTTGCAATTAATTAATTTTCTGGATTACTGCCATCCACAGGACAAACAAGTGCATTACTATGATGTGAAACGATACGATTTTTTGGTGTTATACGATTCCAAATTTAAGGGGGAAGCTTGTTGACACGGGGCACTTTTTTATTAATTTAAAACGAAGGTAAAATGTACCTTCGTCAATAAGAGGAAGTATAATGATGAGTAATGTCGGTTATATAACTGTAAGAAATCCTTGACCATGATAGCAAGGTGAATGCGCACCACCCCACGCTTTTGTGAATATTTCTTTGTAACTTATTTTTGTCAGCAGTGACAGATAAAACAAAGTGACACGCCCACATACAGGTGCAGCCTAGAGTATTAATAGTCTGAAATGAAACCAATACATCACTTTTCTCCGCACAGTTAAACGTCCCTCAAACCTAAGGTAAGACACAGTTACCTAAATTTATTTCATTAAAATACGTTCCCACGTTTAATTAGTCCATTTCAAATAAATTAAATTAGATAGTTATCAGTAACAAACATGGAATCTTCATTTAAAGTCTGTACTTTTTTATCTTTTTATTTAGATGATTGTCTTGCTGCTAAGCGTCGCTGCTTTTTTGACTAAAGTGGTTTACAGTGCGGACTCAACTGCGGGTGAGTGGCTGCATCCTTTAGCTTCTTTTTTTAGGGACATAGACCATTTATATTTTCTTTTTTCGATCCTTTTAAGAATAAGTCATTAAAAGGTTTTTGTGGGGAATCGTCACCTCTTTTTTAAGTATTTATATTTAAAATACTGTTGTTTCACTCTTAACAGAATGGTGCTATCATAAAACAACATGCGGTAAGTGTGTTTTTTATTTAAAATCCAGTATATAAAACATTGTATACAACATTTTATAGAAAACTATAAAATTCTTGTTCAAAGAACCATGCCCATCTCATCTTCTTTTGCAATAGATTTTACCACCTGGCCAAAAATGTCCTCGCAGTACTGCAATGGAACAAAACAATCTCCAATCGATATAGTAACTAAAGACGTTCAGGCAA
The DNA here is from genome assembly GCA_019155185.1 of Beaufortia kweichowensis. Classification (NCBI taxonomy): domain Eukaryota; kingdom Metazoa; phylum Chordata; class Actinopteri; order Cypriniformes; family Gastromyzontidae; genus Beaufortia; species Beaufortia kweichowensis. Next base: position 3,413,433 of record CM032808.1, read on the forward strand.
ATCCCAAGCTTACTGCATTTAACTTTACTGGTTTTGATGACAACTCAACCTTCCTTTCAATTGGAAATCTTGGTGACTCAGGTGAGTGTCGCTTTATACTAGGAAACATTATTTTCTATAATAATAATAATGCAATTATTAATCAACTTTATTTTTCTATTGCGCTTTTAAAAGTGGCATGTCACAGTGCTTTACAGACAAAAATATAAAGAAAAATATATAATAGAAATAGAAAAATATATAAACAAACACACACATTTCCTTATCTAAATGAAGACATTCCCTATAGCCTAACCCTGACCAACATTCTAACCTAAATCCTAAAAGAAAACTTTTGCATTTTTACAATATTGAAAAAAAACTACTATCCTATATTTTTATAGTGTTTTTACAAATGATTATGTCCCCAAACAAGGGAAGTTTTACTTGGATTTGTTTCAAAATATAGTTAAGTTACATATAATACATTAAAATATATGTAATCGGTTATGATAACACAGCGTATTTGGCGTGCTGTCCGATGGGATTGCTTCGAGCTCGGAACTGGGATAGATACTTGGATAGTGAGGCGATGGGGTGGAGTGGGATGCTGCAAAAACTGTCACGGGACAGAAGAGAGGGACAGCTATATATAGGCACCTCTCCGCGCTGATTGGTTGGATTGCATGCTCCTCGCGAATTTAGTTAAATAAACTTCATTAAAATACAGAATACACAAAGAAAAAACATTATTTTTAAAACAAATATTTTAAATAAAACTCAATTACAAATTAATAACATAAAACCCTCCCTAAAAATACCTTTTTAATGAATTATGAGAGATTGAGCATACTGAATCTTATATCAGACAGAAGAAAGTTATATTATTTTGAAACAAAAGAAGAGAAAGCTTTGTGAAACAGGAAGTCATGACTGAACAAGTTAATGATCCTAATACCTTGGTTTGCTAAGAAAAATGCAAACATTGATGGGATTGTACTTCAGCTTTATTTTACACATTAGAATTTTTTGTTCAAGAAAAAACACTAATTTAATGGGATACCACCCACTTTCAATTTTTTTAATTCAATAGAAATTTGCAGATTTTTGGAATAAAAGATCAAAAGGATAAACAATGCAGATTTATATTTACTGCTTTCTTTCCTCTTTCTTTTGTATCTTTAACAAGGGTGAAATATATATGTATATATATGAGCTGTGTAGGATCACTTTGTGTGGATTCATATTGCTGCCCAGTCAAAAAGACCTGGAAGTGTGAGTCATTGTGTTTTGGACCTTGTAAGGAATATTAATATCTTTATTGTCTTTTTAGTGGTGGTCTACTTGGATAGTGATCAAATGAAAGTGGAAGGAGGTGGCCTACCGGGTACATACACCACTGCACAATTCCATCTCCATTGGGGTAATGGCAGCTCTGCGAATGGATCTGAGCACACTGTGGATGGCAAACGATACCCAGCGGAGGTATGGATTACATCATGTTTGAATAAACAAATTCATTCAATGTGATAGATTCTTCCTTGTTCTTACCGTAATCTATTATCTTAGCTGCACATTGTGAACGTCCATTCAAAGTACAATGGTAGTGCAAAAGCTGCGCTAGCAGCTAATGACCCCACAGGATTGGCTGTCCTGGGTTTCTTTATTGAGGTGAGAAATGCTATATTTATTATACTGTACCAAAAAAAGTCAAATGCAAAACCCAAAAGTAAATATATGGGTTGTTGGTTTATATGTAGTTGTGCTTTTTATTTATTTTATACTGTATGTACTTGTTTAACTATTAGGGAACGAGTGTAACAAGCAAATCAAAAGGCTGGGATATCCTTACATCTTTTTTGTCAAACATTACCAATTCAGGTAAGCAAATGGTTTGAAATTTGAATTAAGTAATAAGTGTTTTTTCACACTTTGCTAACATGTTGAATATTTAGGTGATACAACAGTGGACATCATGAATACAATTACAATGGACAGCTTGCTTGAAGGGGTGGACAGGACTAAGTATTACCGTTACGAAGGCTCCCTAACCACACCCACCTGTAATGAAATAGTGATCTGGACAGTGTTTAAAGACACCATCAAAGTCAATCATGACCTGGTAAGTTAAAAAAATTCTATGGCATTGTACATGTAGCAGGACTTAAGTTTGAGATAAAATGCACTAATTTTAATTTAATTTTCCAAACAGATCCGCCTTTTCAGCACAAGCATTTACTTTAAAGACACAACCACAAAAGTTTTAAGTGCCAATAATTTCAGAGGTGTTCAGGACATGAATGGTAGAACTGTGACATCACAGGTGTCCTCCACAGCACCTTCATCTGTAAATGGATCTACTTTCTGCATTGTAATATTACTACTTTTGTCCAGTTTTTGCTGACTCTAAAAGCTTGGGGTCAGCCTAGAGTAAAAACACGCACACAAGCTTTATGATTTGTTTTCCTAAATTTCTCCTGTTTTCACTTTATCATGTGTGATTATCATGTGATATAATGTCCTTTGTAATATGTAAATATTATGATGTGTTTTGAAATTATTACTTGTTTGGAAAACTTATTCACTGGTGACTGTTAACTGAGCCTTTTTTATTTCAACCCATCTTAAACGCACAATATGCTATTTATGATAATATAAGGTTGAAATCATTGTTAATATCTAGTGTAAAAAAAACTTGAAACTTATAAAGTAAGCCAATCATGTATACTGTATGCTGCTTTTTGAATCTTTATATATGTATGATTATCAATGTTGCACTTACAATTTATGACATATCTAATTAAAATAACAAAATAAAAACCATTATGTAATCATTCAATACTTTTCCCTTGTCAAGCCTAAAAAACTGTGTGTGTGGCAGATGACCCCCTCTTTCCTTTTGTCTTTAAGTAATGTCACCTTAGATCTTAAGTCCACTACACTTTATGCATGTCACACAACCTACATATTTCCAGTAAAATCGGGGGGGGGGGCTGGGGGGTTGGCGTGTGGTGATGGCGTAAAATCTAATGTGCTCTACCAGTGGCCACGTTATAAGCAAGAATAAGCAAGTAATATAGATTTGCAATATATGTTTTATTCTTATATTATTACAAATTACACATGCCCAGTGCGAGGACTGGTTCAGCTTCGAAGACTTTGTCACATAGACCTAAAAGATACTGCTTTAGGCTTGGTCCCTCAACTAGCATAGCTTATCAAAGCCAGGTCAGGACACATGGCAATTTGGCATTGAGCATTTAACTACCTAGCGATGCTGAGCAGCCCTTGAGCATTGTTATATTTCTCAGGGGCCATCACGTGCTTGTCAGTAAAGACAACATATCACCAAGGAGGTCTGCATTGGTGGCTGATCTACAAGGTAGCTCATTAGATCCTCCTTTGGACACATGACAAGTCTCTCTACTTGAGAGCTATGTTCATATGGGACATCTGTTTCAGGGAGCAGACAACCTGTACGTAACCATGCACATCTATCTTTGTATGTGTTCTCCCTAGATGGCAAGAACATTCATTACGTTCTTATTTTACCCTCTTCGGTAACACAAGGCTTTCATGTTGCTCAGTGGTTAGAGCATGGCGCTAACAATGCCAAGGTAATGGGTTTGATGCCAGAGAATGCACATAAAACTAACTTAGGATAAAAGCTTTTAAAAAATACATAAATGTAGGTGGGATATGGTCTTCGCACTGCTCCTCCTCTTACGAGGGATGGAATGCAAATTTCATTCGTCAATATTTATTGGCCTTTTGAAATTCAGATTGCATATGATAGACTTAACGAACCAACACGTTTTATTCCTTTTCTCAGGGAACCATAACCGAGATGTTTGGTCTAATAATGCATCCGGTTGCACAATTGTCATTTTTCCTCTGCTGCTATCAATTTTGTAGAAGAAATGTATAAATTCATCATTACTATGTTGTTGAAAAATATCTGAAATGTTAATTTAGCCACTGTGTCAAATAGTTTTTTTTTAATAGCCTTTCTGTAGGTTGTAACACTATCCTTCCAAGCTATACAAAATACTTTTATTTTTGTTTTTTTCCAGCTGTGAGTCATTTTCGATCTGTTCTCTTTAGGGTGCAGGTATTCTCAATATACTATTGTGTTGGATTGTTATCTTTAATCTTTTTTAGGCATGAGGGAGCAATTGTGTCTAAAGTTTCAGAGAGAAGAGAGTTCACATTTTCTGTTACAATACCAAGATCTTCTATGTTATCTAATATACTAAGGAGTTGAGGCAATTCAGGCAGTTTTTAGTAGCAGAAGTTATCGTGTATGTAAGATATATATACCAGGAGATGTATATGATATCCTGGATGTTTCAGTCACAACATAATTCCCACAGTTACAATTGCATTATTTCATGGATTTGATGATGAGTACACACACACACACACACACACACACACACTCAAGAAAAAGTAGTCAAATGCAGATCCAAACAAGACAGTTTATTAATGAGACACAGTCACACAGAGGATATTGTAAACAAAACAGGAGTGAGAAAAGCTTAACTTAAAGAGGCTGGGATGGAGAGAGACAGTCCACGGGAGCACACACCTCATCAATGGTGAATGGAACTGAATGAAACAGTATCATACTTGAGGGAAACAGGAACACTACAGATCAGGTAAACACTGGAGAATTCACCAGAATATCAGGAGATCAAAAGCAGTTGTAGTCTTCATTGAGGCCAGACAAAGAAGTGGAGAGAGGTGTGTCCTTTTATTGGGAGGTCGATGAGGGTGTGTTAATCAGCAAGAAGTGATTAGAATTCCAATGTTCCAATGGATCTGTATAATTTTCTATGTGGATGTTAAAATCCCCAGGAATTAGAACTCTATATGCATCTATTACTAATTCAAAAAAAGTTCTTCGATAAACTCTGTGTGGTTCCCTGGTGGTATACAGTAGCCATTCAAAATAAAAACAATTAATCATGATTCATCATTAGTTGAAGCTGACAGTGACCTTGGTCAGTAGTCTCATATAAAGTAATACAGTCGTCTGGTTTGGCCATGTTTCTGTCAAGCAGGAACACTTAGGTTATGATCTATGATCACATCATCAACAAATGTGTGATCACATCATCAACAAGTGTTTTATTTAAAAGACATCTAATATATTAGATTAGTATATTTGTTGAATATGCCATCATCACAAGCATGGCCCGGACTCCATTTGTGGAGAAACTGTTGTTTGTGTCTGAATACACCAACCAGCTCCTGGAAATTTTTCACCACTCACCAAGGTCTTCCTAAAATATTTGTGGTGGCAGCTTCTTCCATCATACTTATTCCTTGAGAAAACAAAGTTAGGTTGTACCTCATTTGGTGTTCTGCACCAAATATACATATTCATATATGAATGTGTCTATAGATGAATTACAAAATTAATGTAATATTAAATGTAATGTAATGTAATGATGGTTGTAAAAAGAACATGATTTTGTGTATTTGGTTTAATGCAATGTGTTTACATGGTTTTAGGGTTTAAAAAGTCAATATTTTACACATACTGGAGATTATTGTTGCTCATCGTTCTGAAAAGCGTGTTGTGCTCTGATTGGCCAGCGATCCAGTGCCCAAAGAAATCATCAGTTGTGTAATATCATTATGATTAATTTACTGTCCCCAATCGAGTCTCCCTGATCTCCGGATTGTAAAAATCAAACATGTTTGACATTTGACTCTTTTGGGAGGCCTGTGACGGGATGCGTCACATGATGAGTCATGTTTGATCATGTAGGTTTCTGTGATATTTTGTATGTGTCTGTATAGTCACTACAATCAGCAGGGGTGTGGTCTTAGGGTATGGCCAATTCATCTGATGTGTGTGTGTTCAGATGTTTTTTGTCTGTGGTTTCCTAGAATTTTAAAGACTTGAAAGTTGCGTGAGCCTGTGGCTGTGTGGACAGTGTTCCAGACACTTAGCGCAACTGCGCCTCAGGTGACCTGGGTTCGAGTCCCGGCTCGGTGTCCTTTGCCAATCCTGCTACCCTCTCTCTCCTCCCCAATCACATCCTGTCTCACTTAACTTTCCTATAAGAAATAAGGGTGAAAATGCCCCCAAAAATATTTAAGGATCATCTAGTGTACCCCAGGCATTAACAATATAAAATTATGAAAATGGATCATACAGTAAGAAAAATAAGTAGATTAGAGGGTGGAATTTAACTGATTTATTTGATTTCACAAACATTTGATAATCAGTTAGGTACGATAATAGGCATTAATGGCATTAACTACACTGGGTAGGACGTTGTGGAAAAGACACTGTGAATAAAACTTGCAAAGACACTGTGCTCCCATCTCCCAAGTGGGTCTGTTCAGCAGCATTGTTGAGAACTTTGCTCAACAGGTCTTGGTGATGAAGCAGACTGAGGCCATAAAAACTACTCCTGCCTCGGCACAACTCGGCCATCTCCAGGCCACCAAATTCCCACTGTTTCTGACAGTGTTGTGTCACCGTAATGTTTGGTGTGATCACATGCCCTTCTGCTTTTCTGTCTTGTGCTTTAGGTGGTCCCTATTTAACCACTGTGTGTTCTTGGTCCTTTGCCAGTTAATTTTGCTAGAATTCCCAGTGTGTTGTTGCTACCCTATGCTGTTAATGTCCCTGCATGTGTTTGCTGGGTTGATTCTTGCCATGTTGGTTTCCGGCCAGCCAGTTCCCTGGACTTTTAAGTTCTTCCTAAACTCTAAAAAAGGTTCACCTCTATCCTAAACCTGAGCATGACAGTATGCACTTTATGTCTGTTTATTTTCTATCCACTTTTCTCAAGTTCAAGTTTTATTTTCCATGTAAAGCAGTTGACATTCTGGTTTGGCATTTTTGAAATTCTTTTTTTTGAGAGTTGCTTCCATGGTATTATGTAAGAAGGCAACAAAAATAAAACAAATAAAAAATCATGGACTTACAGTATGACATACTGGCTGTCTTGGAAAATATCAGTGAACGTTGAAGGATGTAAAACATTAACACTGTAAAACTTATCATGTAAGGTTATCACTTGCCATACCTTGTGGAAGCGTCAAGGGCACATTTTTTACAAAAGACACTTTTCTGAAGAACTTCAGAACCTATAAGGATCCCATAAAGTTTGCAAGACCTACTTTTAATGGTTCCACCAGTAGCCCTATTGTAAGAAGAAGAGTTTTGAGGCACTTAGAATACATTTTAAGGTTTTTTGAGTACCCACATGATATTTAGGCAACTTAAATTTTTACATTGTATATTCCTGTAGTTTAAAGTATTGTGACAGCACTGCAAAGAAAATGCGTTGAATCCTAGGAAACACATGAAATATTTACAATGAAATTATAAACTGTACATTGTATGTAAGTGTCAAATATAAATGTAAAACATGCCTTTCATATTGTGTCATATCTCACAAAATACCTTTGAGTAACCAGAAGTAACTAAATTCTTAAATTAAAACAAAAAACTTTTTTAGTTTTGCAGTTACTGTATGATTTAATTTTTGCAGAGAAATTTTAAGATCATTTGATGTGATGTTATGTAACCAAAGAAACCTGTTTTAAAAACAGTCCCTCATTGTAAGCTATTGTCTGTTTCGTCAATGACTGATTAGGCAGCAAGACAGCTGCTTTTGTTTTCAGACACATAAACAATGTGACTATCACTGTCTAACTGCAACACCTGAACCAAATCAGTTTCAATTACCTGACACCCTTAAAGGGAACACCTGTTCGTACTGGTTGGTGAAAATAATTTATCTTGTGTTTGGGGTTTTAGGAATTGGAATTTGTCTATTGGACAAATAAAGAATCTGGTTTAAAATAGGATTGTAGCTTCAATTTGGTGTTACAGTTTTGGCTCTTAAAAAAGACAACTAGGTCTAAAATGGTAAGAGGGATGTTGAGTAATACAACTTCAGAATATTAAGAAAATTTTGGACTTGAGGAATGTTTCCAATGAGCTTGTCCCATGCCCAAGTTAAAAATTGTTGAAGAGCAAGTTTGTAAATATTTAAATACTTAAATATACAGCTAACAGAAACATGTTTGTTTTATTTCCACCATAATATTACTTCGTTTGTTTGTTTGTTTCCCAAGGTTTTGTTTATGGCCTCCCTTTTCATTTGTCTGTCCTTGTGCCACAGTGCACCAGCCTCTGTGCGTAAGTAATTTGATCGGCTTACATTTCATGTTTTGTAACTTGCAAATTTTGAGGGTTTATTCCTTTTTCTTCCTTAGCTTGGTGTTATCACATGCCATCTTGTGGTAAGTCGTTCTGCATCCCTCCATTTTGGTTTACAATTGTAGAAGAATGTTTAAACATTTGTTTAAACAAGCCAAGGTTAGTGGCTAAAAGTAAACTTGTTTTGTAGTTATAAAAAAACTTGTCGATTAAATCCGTTGACAATGTGAGACTTTCATGGATATCTGGGTGAGCAGGTGTTTTTTGGGGGTTTTTCTTAGGTTATGCTGTTTGGCCCACAATTGCCAAGAAAACCTGCAATGGTACTCAGCAGTCACCAATAGACATTGTAACTGCCAGTGTCCAGGCTAATGCTAATCTAACTTGCTTTAATTTCTTTGGCTATGATGACAACACAACCTTAACTGAGATCGAAAATAATGGCCATACAAGTGAGTTTGTTGTATTATTATATTAACATAAGATGTCGTTGTATTTGGTATAACAAATCTTTAAGGAAATTTGTCCTGTAACAATGTATTGATTGTTTTGTGCTTTTGACTTAGTTAAAATTGCACTTGATCACAAGAAAATGCATGTAGAAGGAGGTGATCTGCCCAGCTTGTTTACCAGTACGCAGTTTCATCTTCACTGGGGTAATGGCAGTGCCATGCCTGGATCGGAACACACTGTGGATGGCAAACAATACCCAATGGAGGTATGAATGTTAGAAAAGAGACTGACTTGAGGGTATTGCACATCGACTGTTTTGTATGTGATAACTCAAGTTCAAAATTTATAATGCAACTTGTCCAGTTTTAAACTATAGGTGATTGTTGAACGTTCGTCAATGAATACTCCACATCATTGTAAATCCATTGTTTAAAAAAAAATTGTTTTCCTTTTTCTGTTCTCAATGTGGCAAGGTTTTAAGCTGTATCCAGAGTTGTAGCTGTGCATTACCACCAGATGCTGAATTTTTTTTTTAAATGTTGTCGTGCGTGCCCCCCACAAACACAGCCTATGCATATTTAATGTTTTTAATCTGTGCCTCCTTTTCTTTTTTTTAGCTCAATTGTTCACCTGATAATGCAAGAGTGGAGTTTCAAAAACATTTGCTATTTTAAAACCTTTGTCTATTTGATGTAGGGGAATCGCTATTTGTGCTTTTTTTTTTAGTCCCAGTACTAGTACTATGCTCATTGTCTTGTTTCAGTTGCACATAGTGAATAAGGCTGTGGATAATCCAACTGTATTGGCTGCCCTTGGTTTCTTAATTGAGGTGTGTTACTTTTCTGCTTGACATGCAACTTGACACGGGATCCATTTTAAATTAAGGTTTTACAAGACTAACTTTACCCACAGGTGACTAATGACACGGGCAAGCCAGAGAGCTGGAAGACCTTAACATCTTATCTTACAAAAGTTGCCAATGCAGGTATGTTGGAATGCCCCACACGTAACGCCATAATAAAGAATTCAACTTGAAATATAATCTTTACCTATTCTTCAGGTGATAAGGCATGCATCACAGAGTATATATCCATGGATGATTTGCTTCCTGGAGTGGACCGAACTAAATATTATCGTTACCTTGGTTCTTTGACTACACCCAACTGCAAGGAAGGTGTGGTGTGGACAATCTTTAAAGATCCTGTTAAAGTTAGCCAAGATTTGGTAAGTGTACTTAAGCAAAATTTTACATTTGTGACGGGCAGGTCTGATTAATGCTTATGCAAGAGGCAAACATGGTGAATGTGTATATTAATGCATTTCAATCTTTATTAGATTGATCTGTTCAGTACAACAGTACATATCAACAAGGCAACCAGATCTCCCCTAATGACCAACAATTTCCGTGGGGTTCAGCCTGTTAATGGCAGGATGGTTACATCACAAGTAACTGGTACTACTGGTCTTGTTGTACCTTCAGCTATAGACTCTTGTGTTTTAGACCCATCTTTTCCTCCGACTACTGCGTCTTACTCAACATATGACATAGAAGTTGATGAATACTGGTGAGATGTTTCATCAATTGTTATGTTTATACAGTTTTTAAAGTTATTTATAAAAAAAGTAAAGTATGTTAAAGAATGTGCAGAATATTATGTGCAAAGAACTTCTGGGATAAAGTCGCTTATCTTTTTTTAAACTTTTCCAAAGCTGTTTTTAAAAACAAATTGCTGTTAAAACATTCCAGAGGATAAGAACGGTATGGTAATGCTTCTCGGTAGGTGTCAACAGGTCAGCTTTACATGGGTAGACCTCTAAAGGTCCTAAAGGTTACTCTGGTTTTAGGTTTAGGTGCACTTACTGTGGGTTTTCGTATGCACTTTTACACTAAGGCTGGCTCAAACTTCTCTGTGGACACCTTTCTCTTACATCGACGTGCTTCAAACCTTAAAATGATTAAAAGCTTAATGTTATCATGGTTCCATGAATGTAGCCTCTGAATTGAAGATTTGTTGTAGACTTTCCTTGTCTGTCACTGGATAAATGTTTTGTATGTAACCCTTAATTTATTTTTCAACCATCTGAAAGTTTAATGCCTGTTTCTGAAAATAAAGTCTCTCTAAATCCCCTGTCAAAGTGTTCTGTTCAAATTGTGGGCAATTTCTATTTAACTTCCATTAGTCATTTTTGTTTACTAGCTTAGTTTTTTTTTGCTGTTGCAAAGCAGCTTTACATGCATGTATTATGTTTGAATGAAAGAACGTGATGGTAATTGAAGTAGAGGGATGTAACTAAAAACGTACTAAATTTATGGTCTTGTTGCAGTTTTCTCAATGTGATGCACAACTTGATGGAAATAAATCTAACTAGGCTGTTCTATTTGTAGTGCTAATAGGCACAGTGTATTAAAGCTGTGAACTAACTGTAAAGTAACTAGGCTTCATCGTTGATGTAAAAAGTGACCGACTTGAGGCATACATTAATTTCAGACTGAGACGATTAGAAAGTTGGCATTATGAGCGTCTTGGTAAATTTCATGTGTGTGCACTCTAAATGTATAAGGAAGCAAAGCAAGCAATTCTCAAATTTGTGTGAAACCACCACCCATGTTGAACTCGGCAAGACAATCAAGCAGGCAATGTTGCAGGGTTCTTTACAGTATTGTATAGTATTAAATGGGATTTCAGATGCCCATTTCACCCAAGTTTGTAGTATTCTTTATGGTTTTAATGAAATGTCTGTAACATTCTTTGGTTAAAGTTCCTTGATTATGTAAAACGACACTTTCTTGTCAAACACCTTTGTTCCAGCACCCAGTTTTGGTGTATAGCCCTTTAAATGATAATCTGCTACTGCGACAGTCCAACACAAGTACTGAAAGTTTTGCCACATTTTTCATTAAGAAACATTGTGCTTGACTATATCTCGCCATTGATGTTAAAAATGTGAGTAATTTTATTTCTGTCAGACATGCACTGCGTTCATGCAAAAATTGAACTCGTAGCCGCACACACAAACAACACACAAACAAGTTGCGCCCTCCAGCACTGCCTCACGTCATATAGCGTATCACTTACTTACTGGTAGAATCAAATAATGTAAAGGCTATAAATGAGCCGTTTTCTCTGTTCTTCCACCCACATGAAAATGCTAAATGTCAAGCTCTGCACTTGCTTCCTGTGTAGATGCCTGTGTGAAGGTGTCAGCTTACAGTCATATAAGGACACTGTATGGCCTGGGAGTGGTAATGAGACGGCTTCTTACGTAAAAACAGGCAGCAATTACACAGACTAAATTTGACAATTTCAGACTCTGACAGCTTATAACATGGCTGCATGTTTTCTTTTTAGCTTTTCTGAGCTGGCAGATATACAAAAAACCTAATTTCATCCAAAGTCCCCTTTAACACTATATTAGCAATCACTGTTATACAATTGAAAAATTACAATGCATGTGAAAAATCTGCAAAAATATTTGTATAAAGAAAGCATTTATGTAAAAGAATGTTTGATGTTGAACTTGACCTACACTGTACATTTTTATAATAATAATATAATAATAATTGTATAAATATAAGCAAAGATGATTTATATTAACAAGATGTGCCACTGCTATTACAATGAATGGGGTGGATTGCTACGCTCACTCTGGCCACTGTAATGACGAAAGTTCTGCCGTCCAGTAAAAAGAACCAACTTTCTACCTCGCCAGATAGAAAGTCCACTTTCTCTTGAATCCCAGTAACATCGTCACTAACATTTCCTACAAGAACTGATGTAGTTACATACAAAGGGTATGAAATGGTATTTTACTCTCAGTCCATCTGTCATTTTATTTTTCAGATGTTACCGTAGTAAGCAGGATATGGTCCGTAACCAGAAAAGAATACTCTCACTTCTCTGACATCAATTTTAATATCAATGGTGAGATATGAAAGCTTATAATGAATATTGTGACCAATGACTACTTCATTTTAGAAATATGGAGCACTAACTCATCATCATTATCGGTCGCTGTGAACAGAGCTGGTTTTTTTTTACAGGTAAAAGGGTGTTGTTTTACACAATCCTTGAATTTTAACCAAAGTATGTTACAGACATTTCATGAAGACCCTAAAGAATATTACAAACATGTGGAAAATGTGATGTCCCCTTTTCCTATTCCTAGATTTGCTACATATTTAGGAGAATGAATGCAATATTTAAACAATGTTTATAAGCAAACTCTGTTTCAATTTATGCATGTTTTATATGCTTAGTTAAAGCAAAACTTGCTTTTTATAAATAAAAGGTGTGGACCCACCTTCCTTAACAGTAACCTTCCTGGCTCATCTTTCCATAAGGCCTTATCTTATTGTACTGTACATTTGGTTGTCACCTGGTTGTTGGATAAATTGGCATCTGACACATCCATTAAAGTAAGCACTAAATCAAACTTACTATACAAGTTTTTGAGACCCCATTATTCAGTTAAGTGAGTACAGCCAACTTTGGATTTGTTAGTGTACATAACATTTTACATCCAGGTTTTTAAGATAAACAATCTGAAACAACAAATTTAAGATAAACTTTTATTTTAAGTAAAGTTAAGTAAAGTGAAGTTTTATTATCTGCATTTCTGATTACTATTATTTGTGAGAAGTACTTTTCCATTTAAGTAAATTAAACTCAAAGTTCATGCAACATGCATCTAACATAATGAGTTTGTTGAACAAATAATATTTTACTGTGCACTACTTAAAAAGGGAAAAGATAAAACAGATGCAACTTGATTGTTAGAAAATGTTTAACGCATACAGATTACAGATACAGAAAAATAAATTATGGAGGTTATGAAAGTGTTGTTTGCTGTTAGTTCATGGTAACTAATGTAATTAAATAACATTTAATAACTTAACTTTAATAAATTTAATTAATGATTAAATTTAACATTGAACTATTTTTGTTCAATGTTTCAACTATTTTTGTTCAATTGTAAGTTGCTTTGGATAAAAGCGTCAGCTAAATGCCTAAATGTAAATGTAAATGTAAGTATTTACATTTACTTTAATTACAGAATGAGACATTTAGGAGAATTTAGAAACTTTAAATGAAGCATGCAGCAGTAAATACATACCATTTACCCATTAGTATCACCCTGTATATTTTATTAAACGTGGTATCTATTCCTGTAGTCTGTTCTTTTGTAGTCTGTTCTTTTGCGCCTTCTGTTTATCTCGAGTTATGTGGCACAAACACAAACTATTATTAGTTCTATTATTAGTGTATTATTAATAAAGTCTATATGTACTAATAATAATGAACATAAAAACAGATTATGCCGAGTTTAAAGTTTCCGACATGCTACTCTGATAGTAAACAGTGATCCAAGTGTAAACTGCAGATGATATGTAATCTTTTTCTTTTTTGTATTTCATTGCATTAAAAATAAATATACATGGTAAAAAAAAACTTTTTGTAAAATATAATAATTAATTATTTTAATATTAATATTAATTGTTATTACTATATTTTATAACTTTATAATTTGCAGTTTATCCGGTTTACACACCCTTTTCTCTTCTTAAGCTTCAGTGACTGCATATGTAACAGTTATGACAGCTTATGTAACAGTGTGTCCTTCAGTTGTCCTGAGTGGCAAGGCTAAATCTCAACACTAATAAGAACTCAAATGTGGAAATCATGGAAATAGTCAAGGGCAGAGATTCATGCACAAATATTAGCAACTGATGCTTGACCAGGCAACTTATGTTTAGAACCATAAGTGTGCTTATTTGTGTAAATTAATTTATTATTCTCTTTTGTGTAATATGTGTACTTCTTACTTATTTGTCAAAACTTCAGGCAGTACTTAATAAAAACAAAATACAATCTTTATAATCTCTTTAAACAAATCTGCAAGGGTATTTAATGTATGCATTAAAAAAGAGAAACTTATTTCTCTATAATTACTTCAATGTGTTAAAGATAACTTTTCCTCAAGTTATATTCAAACCTTTTGAAAAACAACTTTTTCAAAAATTGACAGTGAAATAAAGTAAAAAGTAATTTAATTTTTAACTTATTTAAAAGTTCTAATTTTTCACTCAAAAATGAATTGATCAAAGATCAAATTTTTATTTAATTGAAGAAAGTTTTTTTTTACGTTTTTTTAAATTCAAATTAAAATAGTTCACATTAAATTAATTTACTGTTACATGTTTGTTGTAATATTTTATTTCAAAATAATTTTCATTTGTTGGTCCTGTTTAGTCTTTAAACAATGCTCAACGTTATCATTAAGGAACAACAGCAAATCACAGCACTAGTATTACCAATATAATGCCTGCTGAACAAATCAACATTCCAGATCAGTGGTTCCCAAGTCTTACTTGTGAGATCCAGTTTCCTGCACAGTTTAGCTCAAACCCTGATTAAACACACCCTAACAAGATAATCAAGGTCTTCAGGATTACTAGAAAGTTACAAGCAGGTGTGTCTGAGCAGGGCAGAGGCTTAACTCTGCAGGAAACTGGTAATGTTTCAATTTCAGTACTAAATATAAAGTTAATGAAATTTGAGAATCACTGTTCCAGATAATTGTATTAAGTTATAATAAGTATGTTCTTCTCTAAGTGAATGCTGTACTCTTCTGAATAATGGTAACCTATTAACCCTAGAATACATGAGCAATTAAACCTACACAAATTCAAAGACAGGATCAAAATAACCAGTATTGGACTTGAAAAGGTAAAAAAAACAGCTGTCAAGCCTGAGTCTAATAATCAAGTACATTAAAAACATATACAGTATGTTTTAACATATCAGACGTGTTTACTTGCTCTATGTACATTACAAAAGATGAAATATATTTCAGAAAAAATAATTCATTTATTAAAATACTTTTGTATTTTTTTAAACACACTTGAGCTACTGTAGAACTCAACACATTCCAGCAGATAATATGAAAATGGTTTGTGCAAACAATGTCTTGTTAGTTTTATCCTAAAAGTCAACAATAAGTGTGGAATACAAAGTAGTGTTTGCAAATAAGAGTAATGAAGCCAGTGGAGAAGACAACAGCATGAAAGAGAGGAAAGTAACAATGTAAACTGTTAACCATCCTGTTGCAGCCTGGATCTTACCCAAATGCTTGGCCCTGCTGGCTACAAGGCCACCAAATAGGTAATCTATCAAATTATGCAATAAATTCATAATATTTTTTATAACTTGCCTATTATTAATTTTTATGTTTAAAAATGCAGAATATATAGCCAACATTTACCTGACAGGACCACAGGAAAAGTATTGCTGTGACCTAAAAATATAAAAGCTGTTGAAACTCAAAACATTTACATTTCATTATTATTCATGAGAACATTAAAAAATATTATGGCTGTCTTGTTGCCTCGCTGTCTTATTAGGCAATGCCTTTGGAGGCAGCATTTGCGTATGTAGTCACCTCCAGGAAATAGTTTTGGACAGTTCATAGAATTATATTTCAGAATGATATTTGAAATATAAATAATTTGGCAATAATTGAACAAATATTTAAAAACTACAACAGTAATTAGTACAAATGCAATCAATACTGTTTTTCAAACTTATCCAATTATGTTAATTATAGACAGGCACGCACAGGATTGTGAGACATCGAAGGCAGTGAAAGATAGATCTATGCTGCTTTCAAAAATCGATTCGATGACGGGATCTCAGGAGACAGGAAATAAAACAAACATTGAATCCAAATGTGCCTTGATGCCTTCCTACCTTGGAATGCAGCTTCTGAAGGCAGAATTTTACAGATTTCAGAAACAAACATATGTCCACAAGAATTTATACAGGTCATTTTAACCTCCTTTATGCAGTGATACAAAAAATTATTTTTTATCCTATGACCGTGAACAATAAAAATGACATCCATGGGGGTCAGAAACAAGTTTTTGGAGGAATTCATGAAATGTAAAATATATCAATAGTTATACTGATAATAGATACTCAATAGATACTGATAAAATATATTTTTAAAAGTCGCCGGGTGTCAGGCACAGATTTAACCTCCTTAATGCATTATAGGGTTAAGGTGAATATAATTTTGCTTTAAGTCAAACTAAACACAAAACAGGTTAAAACAGAAACTAAGACTTTCAAATAGACAAAAGTTAAAATGCAGTTTATAAATTATATTTTTCATTTAGCTTCTTTTACTACCCCATCCACAAACACTGGCAAATATACCTTGCCCATATAAACATAAATGCTTTATTACTCACTCAGCTGGTATTTCTGATCTTATGATAAAGTGTGTCTAGATAATCAAACATTACGTATCCTAGTTTAAGCATTGTTTTTATCTCTATACCTTATGCACAAATCTCCTAATTCCTTACCTACTTGTTTTAAACAAGTTGTTTTGTACATGCCTCAAATAGTTGTACTGTTACTAATTTGTTTAGTAAGATTATTTTGTTAAATGTGAAATCAGTTGCACATAATGCTGTAAATATTTTACCATATTTACACATACTTCAGGTCATGCTTTTAAAATATTAATTATACAGACGTTTTCATAGATAATCTTCATGTGATGATTAATTACTAACACAAAAACTACCCTGTCAAGATCACACCATGTTCTACTTGACGTTTGTTCTAAGGTATGTCTAGGTAAACACTGAACATTCCAGTTCAAAAATGTTTGGCATTCACGAAAGTTTGTGACTGAAGAACTCACTGTACCAGGAACATACAATTAGGAAATAATTAAATTAAGCAGGAAACTGCAGTTTTTTGTTCTGTAACGGGTATCTTCAGTTTTTTGTTTACAGAACAAAAACTGCTTTAAAGCATTTTGTGTTACAATTACAATTTACTAATTTTAAAGGTTTAGCAGGTTATCTGGTTTAGACCACCTTGGATCTTCTTGTCACGAGTTGCTTTCTTATACTTTAGTTACTGCCTCAGGTTTTTGTGGTAGTTGGGTATGTGCCCATTACTTACGAAACTGGATCATTGAGAACAAGTGCAGAACATGACACTTATCCTAACATCTTGTTTCATGTGAACAACTTACTAGTGCTCCAGGCAATTGTACATGAAATCAAAATAGCCCTTATGATCCCCTTATTACACTGAAAAAAGTTTTTGCTACTTGTCCAGTGTACTCAATTTAAGTTAATAATAAAAAATGGTCACAACATGAATTTTTCATGTCATCTAACTTGATCTATTCAAGTTGGGACTACATGAGTGATTTATGTTTGTTCAAAGTGGTCAGAGATTTTCAGTTCTCAACATGCTTTGCGCAAGACTGCATTCTGAGAGTAATTATTTTTCATTAAGTGTTCTTTTATGGGTTTTTCAGTAAAGAGAAATACATGGTGCTTAGTATTATATCTTTGAGATTTAAAAGAGTTTTTTATATTTTTGAGTTTTTTAGAGTTTCTGTTAAACCCTGTCAACTTAATATCTTGTAAAAAAAAAAACAATGACAATTTTATGTTAAATGAACTAAAAATATATGCAAACATAAATTGGGAACTGTGAACATGCAGGGTAAACATGCATATTATGTTATATTAAATATTATGTGCAACCGATGTACATATTTAGTACATATAGTAGATTTTTTTAGTAATTTTAGTGTACATTAAAATATTAATTCTGCAAGTAGTATGTTAATGTATGAGCACAATTTTGTACCCTCATCCAAAAACACTGCTATATACACATTTTCTTTGTGAACACAAACGCTCATACAAACCCTCTCTACTCTTAATGTTGTTGTTGATCAGTCATGCACAAATTATCCTGGCAAGATCAAACAATTATCTATTTGATATATCTAAAGTCTTCTGTAGGACAACATTCCAAGACACTGTGTGCTGAAAACATCCAGGTATGTGCTCTGCTGTGCTGTGTTACTGCCTTCAAGTGGATATTATTTGCCATTACCTTTGAGATTATACTGTACACTGTAAAAAAACTCCTCAGAACCTCCAGACAAGGAATGTAATTAAATAGCCATGTAGCAGCAAAGTCTAAAAAGCTGTTTACACGACAATATTTTCATTAAAAACAGAAAACGTATTTATGCATTTTGGCTGTTCGTCTTATGACGATCGCTTTTAAGGGGGACTGAAAAAGCGAACTTTTGAAAACGTTTTTTAAAATTCAAGTTTTTGAAAAAGAGCATTATTGTCTCACTGAAAATGCACATATTTGAAAACGGTGATATGATGTGCATGCGTATAAAGTTCATGTTTATGTGCATGTATGAGTATATTAAAATAACAATGGTGGCTCAACAAACTTATTGAAGGGGACATATCATGAAAATTTGACTTTTTCAGTGTTTAAAGTGCTATAACTGGGTCCCTGGCAGTCTCGTAGCTCTGGGTGGGCCTGGGGTTACACCCCGGTCACTCAGGCCTTTCCAGTCAGTTGCCTCACAAGGTAGCCTAAGGGATGTGCTGGATTTTTCAGCGACAAATAAACTTGTGACATCACTGGTGCTACCGATTACACCTTACATTTTTTAAAGAAAAAATATCTGTCAATGACGCAACAGCATCTGATCGTTAACATTAAATCTTTACATATTTCCTTTGCTATGAACTAAACGGATGCTTAAAATGTTTGTTCAGAGATATTTATCTGGGCCTTTTGTAATGGCAGTTTATGGCCATTTTATGTCTTTGGGAAATTTCGGGTGGCTCTTACGCCCCAGGGGTACAACTTACATCCCAATGTGAGGTATGTTCTTGCCTGAGTCTCTTCAAATGTGGTTACCCACATGTTTCTATGAAAACTTTGCTCTGAGGTATGACCTGTTAAAGTGTGTCACAATGTTAAGTCAGTGCAATTAAAAAAAGAGTTCAATACACATACACAGCTTCTTCAGCATGAAATCACGTGCATAGCAATACAGCGTAACCACAACAAGCAAAACGAGAATCTTATCATGTTATAAAGAGCTTGGCTATGACCAGTGCAAAAGAAGATTGTTAAGGTATAAATTAGGGATGTGCGAGACTAGTCAACTAGTCGTCCAAAGGGTACTGCTGCTAATAGTCGAATCTGAAAACAATATTCGACTACACGAAAAAAGTTTAATAAATGTGTTGGCCAACGTTGATTATATGCTTTTTATGACATAATCAAAAGATGCTGAAAAAATCATAAAGCACCATATTTATGACCTGTCTAAAACACATGGGAAATGGGAGCCACGCCGTTTTTTCTTCCTTTTAAACAAAAGATGCTGAAAAAATCATAAAGCACCATATTTATGACCTGTCTAAAACACATGGGAAATGGGAGCCACGCCGTTTTTTCTTCCTTTTCAAAAAGCTCAGAAGCCAAAGAGTATAGAACACAAGGTGCGAAACTGATGCTTTTTTGGTAACAGCACGGCCGCCAATTTGGAGTGAAAATGCAAACTGGAAACAGCAATCCATCACATAAACCAAAAAACTTACATTGACAAGAAGTGAAAGCCAATAGAACGTTCCATTGCAACGAAAATTCATTCAAAATTCAAAAATGTTTGGTGTGTATGTGTGATGGTTTGCTGTTGTTTTGTTGGAATTTTCATTGAAAAATGGCAGGCAATGATTTTTCCATGACAGGCAATGATTTTTTTAGCTGATTGGTTGGTTCATCACATGAGCTGCGGTGTGCACGGCATCCTAAAAAGTTAAGATCTCGCTGCGGCGCAGTCTTGTGGTGAAATTTTCATTTATGCAATTTATTTCACAAAAAATGCTTCTCTTTGTAATCTTTAATCCTAATCTGTAAATTTACTTTGCCTCTAAAATGCTGTTCCTCCTCTGATGTGATCCTTTAAATATCCTTTAACCACTCACCTATGACCATTCTGCTGCGAGCTAGAGATTGTAATGTGCGCTAAAATCAAGCCCCACCCTTTAGTAAAGTTTTTTTATTTTTTTTATTCATAACTTGAAATGGCCCACAGTGCCCCTCTGAACTGAAAAATTGAATTACACTAGAGTCAATGCAATTTCAGACTGAAATTAGACCCAATGCAATTTTCTTCAAATTGCATTGGCTCCCAATTGCTGCCCACATCAAATTCAAGGCTATGCTCCTAGCCTACAAAACAACCATTGGCTCTGCACACCAATGTCTACACACACTATTCCGGCCCTAAATACACTGTAAAAATGTCTGTAATTTTCACAGAAAAATACTGTAAAAATGCTACAGTAAACGCCTGTTAACTGAATAACTGTGACAAATATACAGTAAAAAACTGTAATAAATTTAACAAAACATTACATTTAATTATACTGTAAAATAATGTCAAATATACGATTTTCGAAAGTAAATGGTTTGAATTAACATATTTTACAGTGAAAATCTGTATAATTTTCAAGAAGATTATACATGCACTTTCACAGTAAAATAATGTTAAAATTACAAGTCACACTAAAATTTACGGTAAAAAACTGTTAAAGGACGTTCCCATAATTCCCTGCACGACTCTTAACATTTAAGGATATTTCCTTTCAAAAAGTAATGTTTTTTCTTATATTTGTTACTGATAACGTATATTAGGGTATTTTATGTTTCATTTAATGTTATTTAATTAATGTTCATAGCATTTTTTTTTTGTCACATGTTTTACCCTCATGGTGATTGTTGTTTGTGTGTATGACACTGGGCGCCATTTCTAGACAGCTAATAAAGCTTTCTATTAAAAGGCAACTTGTGATGAACTCTGATTCATCATGTGGCCATCCATTTAACCATCTGTATTAAGGTGGGTACCTTAAGTAAGGGTTAAAAATTGTAATATACACAACACTTTGTGAAAACTGTAAAATACACAAAACATTTCAGCAAACCATAAAACTTTGCTACTACATTTTTTTAAACTGTAAAGTTGTATACACTCCTGTATTTTTACAGAATTTTACTGGCAACCACAGCTGCCAGTTTTTTACCGTAAAAATAACGGGGTTTTTTTTTTTACAGTGTACCATCCAGATGCCTGCGTTCTGCCAATGAACAGCGTCTTTTTGATTCCCTGCCAAGAAGGTATAACTCCCTGCTGGTGGAATGACTTGGCTATCAGTACCAGGACTGCTGAGTCTTTAGCCATCTTCAAGATCTTTCACCAACACCTGACACAATAACATCATTTACCCCTATTCTCTCTCTATTACTTCTATACTTTCTATTTTATTCTTAAAAAACCTTCTTATATGTACAATGTGCTTAGGTTAACTGACACTTGTGAGTTTCACTACACTTGGACATGGTTGGTCTTGTTGTTTTAATTTGCTTCTATTGTTTACTTCACTTGTAAGTCCCTTTGGATAAAAGCATCTGCTATGACTAAATGTAATGTAAATGTCAATAACATACTGAGGAAACAGTAGTAATCTAATTGTGTATTTTATTTTTAACTGTGTTGTAGCTGTGTCTTACCTCTTTCTATAAAAATGGAAAAACATATTGTTCCAAAGTTGCTAAAGATGCCCCCAATGCATGATAACTAGATACCTGATAACAAAAGTGAAGGTAAGCTAGATCTGCTTGGTCTGTCTAAATGGTTTTTCTTTCAGTGGACTTTAAGTGCCACTGGTAATGCAAAACATGAATTAAATAAATGTAGATATTATTACAGTAAAAATGTGTTGTAATGACTAGACTAGAATAAATCCAACTTTCCATATCTGAACATAAAATTCTCTGGGATAAGCCAAGTGAAAATATAATAATTATTATTATATATTATGTTTTATGTGTTTATATTCAGTTCAGTATGTATATTTAGTATGCGTGTTTAATATGTACACACTTTTCCGCCGACCCCTGACCTGTGTTATTTAAGTATTTAAAATATGGTAATTTAGAATGGTAATGGTAAAAAAAGAGTATTTAACGTTCTAAATAGAAAAAAATATAATAAATATGTGATAAGTGCTTTTTTTCCTCTTGAGCCCCTGCTCCTCAAGACGTCTGTGCACATCCCTGCGTGTTGTGACTTGCATATATCGCAGTTGATTATAACAGTAACTGAAATCTAAACGCGTTTTTCTAGTTGAAATGCCCTTTATAAACATTTAATTGTAAACGTGTTAACTGTTCAGCATCTCATATCTCACTTGATTATAATTTACAGTCTACAAAATCTAAACGTTATTTTTTAAGTTAAAACGCTGTTTATAGGTATACGCTGTTTTTTTAACGTGTTAACTTGTGTTTATTAGATAATATTGACATTATAATATTGCAATTACAGTTACCACTATAACAGTATTGTTACGGGTTGCTGTGTACCTTGAAGACACAAGGAAGCACGGAGACAGGAAGCACGGAGACAGGAAGCACGGAGACAGGAAGCACGGAGACAGGAAGCACGGAGACAGGAAGCACGGAGACAGGAAGCACGGAGACAGGAAGCACGGAGACAGGAAGCACGGAGACAGGAAGCACGGAGACAGGAAGCACGGAGACAGGAAGCACGGAGACAGGAAGCACGGAGACAGGAAGCACGGAGACAGGAAGCACGGAGACAGGAAGCACGGAGACAGGAAGCACGGAGACAGGAAGCACGGAGACAGGAAGCACGGAGACAGGAAGCACGGAGACAGGAAGCACGGAGACAGGAAGCACGGAGACAGGAAGCACGGAGACAGGAAGCACGGAGACAGGAAGCACGGAATAATCTTTACTTCGAAACAGGACCAGAGTAACCACACGATACACATAGCATTACTTTAACACGAGACAAAGACAAAGGGAAGATGCATGGTATAAATAGAGTCCTTGATGACAGTGGGCAGGTGCAGGTGATCACAGAAGACGAGTAAGTGGAAACAGGTGAGTGGAGTGCAAAGGATTATGGGAAGTGAAGTCCTGGGGAACACACAGGGCTGTGACAAGTATTTGGGAAACAAGATAAAAACACAAATTTAAAAACATAGTTTTTATTAATAATAAAACCCAAATGCCAAATTCACATAATACTTGTGTGTTGTTTTTTGTAAATATTTGTGAGCATCACTTTAATAATGTTAAAGTGATCATTTCATATAATGAGAAGTTTTGAGATATAAAATACAGTGAAGTTCAAAAGTTTACATACACTTTGCAGAATCAGAACATGTTGAAAATTGTGGGAAAATATGAGGAATTTTGAAAATTAAGGATTGTTTTTAGGTCAGTTCTGCCCTGAACAACAACACAACAGATATTTACATATAGTCCACAACACAGAATTTTAATTGAATTTATTAAAAATAACCCAGTTCAAAGGTTTACATACACCCGGTTCTTTAATACTGTACAATGTTACCTGGGCAATGTTTCGTGACAGTGTTTCTTGTTTCTTCCAAAGCATTACTGTCCACAGATATTCAAACAAATCCTCCAGAATCTTTGTTTTTCATTATTTTTTGCATATTTGACCCCTGTCCAGCAGTGACTGTATGATGTTGACATCCATCTTTTGAAACTGAGAACAATCTCAGTATTACATACACTCATACACAAGTATTACAAACAAAACATGCAAACACTCATGAAGGCAATTTAAAAGTCAGATGTATGTATAAATCCAAATTTTCCATTTAATAATGTCCTAAGCTTTAAAAACATACATACATGCTTCCCAGAAGACAACATAATAGCAATTTACACCATTCATCATTTTCAGAGATTAACACCCACCTGACTTTTAATATATTGTGTTGCCTTTATGAGCAAGATTGTTTTTATCTATTGTAATAGTTGTGTATGAGTGTCTTGATTGTTCTTACTGTCAAAAGATGGATCTCAACATCATACAGTTATTGCTGGACAGGTAACAAATATGCAGCAGATGCTGAAAGTGATCATTGTGCAATAGCAATTTTTGTCGTATTATCATATGATCATTTAGTCAATGTTACTTTCTTATCACATAATGCACGGCGCCGCTGACTACAGCAGCTGGATTAGTCCAAAAATGCACAGTAGTTTTTGCAGTTGGGTCTGTTCAGGGTCGGATTGCTTTCTCACCACAAACGATCCGCTCTGGGGTTCGTTTGAAAGCGTACCCGCCTCTACAAGCAGGTCTCGGTATGCTTGTTTGGTCCGCTTTTGGTAAGTACCCGAGTGCGATTGCTACATTGCTACATGAAAGCACCCTAAGTCTACAAATCCATGGTTACTAAACCTTTAAGATAATAAAACAATGATTAAAAGGTAAACAGAGAGGTCACAAGTTATCACGGGCCCCATACCTTGATTCAGTCACACGGATAATATCACACCATATATAAAATCCAGACTTCAGCAGAAAACTGATAGGAAACTTTCATAGTCTTGTAGCTCTGCGTGTAGGTTACTGTCGTGAGAAAGTGTTATATTTTTGCACGCAAGTTCAAATCCTGTGTCAAGCCGTTTTATTTGTTTATTTACCGTACTCCAGCCATGAGGGGCAATCACACCAATAATTTGTAATCTTTACATAATTGCCAGAATCATGTAATGAGGAATTCAGTCTTTATTTGGCAACAAAATATTGTGTTGGCTTAACGGCAGGTTTACACATACTCTGTTTGCAGTGCATATACGGTGCATCATGCAGTATGTATGCAGTGCGTAACCGGCTTGCGACATTGTGCTTTCACACATACCGCATTTGCAGAACGCTACTGACTGTCACAGCAACTTTCTGCAAACACGCCCCTCCTCCAAAAAGGTCAGTAGTTCCCGGACCATCGGCCTATCATGTGATTATCACTTTCTGCAAAGAAGTCTTTCTTTCACACAATACAACATAACATAATGTATTTTGCATAAAAAATATTTTCGACCGGATGAGTTATTTTTGATAACTCCTGAAAACGTTTTTATTTTTCTTGCGTACTATCTAGTAGTTAGTTTTAGATATAGATTTGATCGGATCATTGTTTTTGCAGCATCTGGTAAGTGTTTTGCTTTTTCTTGCTTTATCCCGAAATAAAATAAGAGGACTCTCAAAACTTGTAATATACTTTAATTTCATGCTTTATGGTAAAATTTCAACATTGTCATGTTAATCTGTGTGATTTTGAGCACAATTCATGTGCTATCGCTTTAATTCAGCACATGCAGTACAGCAAAAATAGACTTGATACAGAAACAATCACTTCACTGCTGCACCGCACCGCAGCTGTAACGGACGGACCGCACCGCATCTGCGTGCAGTGTAAACAATCTAATCTGATAACATAGGTACGTAAAAAAATATGCACTGCAAACGGAGTATGTGTGAACCATGTGTTAGCCTTCAGAATTGCCGTATGTGCTGTGGTCTTTCATTTACATCTGCACCGGAGGACCTGAAACCAAAAGTTGGTTACCAGTTAACACAGTTACCACATAAACCATAACACCGGAGTCCAATGTTTACTACCATGTACAGTGTTACGACATAAACAGTGCCCAGCCAGTACCCAGTAATGAAAATAAAGATCCACTAATATAAACCAGTCCCCGGGACGGATATGTGCCATGTTCTGTTTTACCATGAGCATTTTAAACGGCCGTTTCATCAGAGAGTGGTTCAAGAGCCTTAAATCAAGAATGGGTCTCAGGCTGCCGTCTTTCTTCGGAACAAGGAAGTAGCGGCTGTAGAAACCTGACTTGCTGAAAGCCATGGGCACTTTCTCCACGGCACCTTTTTCAAACAGCATGCGATCGCCTGAGCCCGAGGATTGAAAGACGCCCTTGAAGTGGGGGGATCTGCAAACTAAAGTAAATAGCCGTGTCTTATCATGCTCACTATAGCTGCGAGGGGCGGGCTGTTCACCGCCGACCGGGACCCGACCTCCAGTAGAGCATGTACGTGCATGTAGTGTGTGTGGACTTTATCATAGTGTTGCAAGGAGGAGAAATGCTGTTTTTGTGAGTTAAAAATTGGTTCGCTATTACAGCGATGTTTGGTTTACTTGTAATACTCAAACCATGACCAGCGCCCCGAGGTGAATGTGGGACTGGGAAGCACAGTCTCTTCCGAGGTCCAACTGCAGCAGGACCTCCTTCTCCCAACTTTGCCCTCCGGTCTGCTTCGGCGGCTTGTGGTCCAGCTCGATCCTGGGATGGATGGCTCTGTCACCTGGGAAACGGGTAGCGTTTGGCTGGGCGGACACGTTTTAGGTCGTGTTCTGCTTTTGGTTGGGCTGGAGTAGGCGCCGGTCTGGGCCAGGGAGGTCCGTCATGCTAAGCAGTTCCTTGAACGCTGGGTCAGCCAGACTCATCCATATCGCGGAGATGTTTTGCCTGGAACACCTGCAGCACTGCCATAGTGTGTAGCGCAGACGCTGCCTGTCCATCCGCGTGACGGAGCGGGTAGCGTTTGGTGAGGCGCTTGCAGTGCTGGCAGCCGGATAAAAACTCAAGTTAAACCTGCAGCGCTACAGACAGCTTTAGTAACCCGGACGAGCGTGTGTTGATGGGCTTGCTCGAGCTAGAGCTCAGGTGGAGGTGAGAAAGCTCTTTGTGGAATCACCTAAAAGTGACAATAAATTGCGGGACTGTTGTGATGGCTCACATTTTAAAAATCACAAATTGTACAGCAGATATCCTAAAGCATTACAAATTTAGCTTTACTTCGATGATTTTGAAACAACAAATCCTTTAGGCTCCAAAACAAAATGGGAGCAGTTTTTTTATGTGAGAAATTTACCTGCTAGATTTAACTCGTCTCTTAAATAACATCCACCAATGTTTGCTTTATAATTTGATTGACAAAGAGGTTTATGGTTTCGACAAAATATTTGATCCATTGTTGGGTGATATCAAATTCCCCGAAACCAGAGGGATAGAAGTTCAGATAAACGGCCAAAGCACATTGTAATTTGGCACAGCAGTATTCACTGCTGATAATTTGACCTGCCATTTGCTTGAAGGATTCTTGGAGAACTTCGACCTGTAATTCTGTAATTTCTGTCTGATTTACAAACATGAGATGCAGTGTATATTCGATAACGATTGTTTGGCATTGCGCAATAAAGTAAATTACAATGAACATGTCATACTAAACAATCCTGCTTTAACAGGCATGAAAGCAGACTCTTGTCTAAACTCTCTAGAGAACGTGTACATAACCGATAATGTCTGCGTTAACATTATGCATGACATTTAAGAGGGTGTGGCTCCACTCGAGATTAAACTAATGTTGCAACATTTCATCCATGAAGAAAAATCTTTATGACTCATTACTGGCGAATGCTGATCAAATTTGGCCCATTGTCTAAATTTTGGTGCATGAGATTTAAAGGAAAACATGTCCTCTAAAAAGACAAGTGCAAGCTGTATGTAATTTTATAAATACAAGTAAGACATTAGCCTACAAGAGTCAGGTTCAGACAATGGAAATTGGGCAGTCCGTTAATTCAATTCAATTCAATTCAATTCAATTCAATTTTATTTGTATAGCGCTTTTCACAAAGGACATTGTATCAAAGCAGCTTTACATGTAATGACATAGCAGTCAGTGGTCAGGGATTCAAAAAAACTCTTTAGGAGAGAAAAAAACCCCTGACATGACGTGTAGCATGTGCAATCCGGAATAGGGGACACAAATTGCCATTGATCGCATCCATAACTCACTATGCAGTTTACAGGATACAGATACAGACATTATAAGATACAGAACTTCACTATAAGAGAGTTAATAAAAAATGTTATATGTTGAGTGTAATGTGGTAAATTTGATTTTAATGTAGCAGGTGCCGGAGGTTGTCCTGGGTAGTCGTCATGAAGCAGCACCAGGGTGGGCATCAGGTGGGGCAGTGTTGCGCCAGCTGGAACTCATTCCTCAGGATACCTCGGAGAAAGGGATAGGGGGATAGAGAGAGAGAGAGAGAGAGAGAGAGAAAAGGAGAGAGGACAAAACAGGATTAGCGTAGCAGCCATTCCTATGTTGATTGTAAGCAGTTTTATGTGATATCACATGCAGTATGTATTATGTGTGTGTGCCCGGTTCCAGTTGAGGTTAACTATTGCGGCCTTAGAGAGTTGGGTCAAAGATTATGTGAATGCAAGTGTAAACAGATAAGTCTTTAATGTAGTTTTAAACTGTTCGACTGTGTCTGAGTCCCGGACTTTACTGGGAAGGTTATTCCATAGTTTAGGAGCTAAGTAGGAGAAAGATCTGCCACCTTTAGATTTCTTTGATATTCTTGGAACTATTAAGAGCCCGTTGTTTTGTGAACGTAATGTCCGTGATGGGTTGTATGCTGATAATAGTTCACGGAGGTATAGAGGTGCTAAGCCATTTAGTGCTTTGTATGTCATTAACAGAATTTTAAAATCGATGCGATATTTTACAGGTAGCCAGTGCAGTGTTGCTAGGAGTGGACTAATGTGGTCATACTTTTTGATCTAGTGAGGACTCTAGCAGCTGCATTTTGAACCAGCTGAAGCTTATTTATTTGCTTTGCATGACATCCCCAGTAATGTAATGAATTACAGTAGTCGATTCTGGAGGTCATAAAGGCGTGGATTAGTTTCTCTATATCCGAGAAAGACAGCATATGGCATCTTTGAAATATTTCTAAGGTGAAAAATGCAGTTCGGCATGTATTAGAAATGTGACCATCGAAAAGACAGATTCTTATCTAGAATCACACCTAGGTTCTTGACTGCGGAAGAAGGGATAATGGTGCAACCTTCTATAGAGATGTTGTGGGCTATTGTGTCGTGTTTGGAGCTATTAGGTTCAATAATCAAAATCTCTGTCTTGTTGGAGTTAAGTAGAAGGAAGTTGTTTGCCATCCATTTTCTAATATCGTTAATACAGTCTATTAGCTTAGTAAAACGGTGGGGTTTGTTAGGTTCTGAGGAAATATAGAGCTGGGTATCGTCCAGCGTAGCAGTGGAAGTTGATGTCGTGTTTCTTAATAATATCTCCGAGGGGTAGCATATATAGTGCTAAGACAATTGGGCCAAGAACTGATCCCTGTGGTATGCCGTATTTTACCTGAGAGTAGTAGGATTTTTCATCGTTGGCATACACAAATTGGTAACGATCAGTTAAATAAGATTTAAACCAGGCTAAGGCTTGACCATTAATGCCAACATGGTTTTCAGTCTATCGAGTAGGATTGTATGATCTATTGTATCAAACGCTGCACTGAGGTCGAGTAATATAAGAATAGATGTCTGCTCGCGATCTGATGCTAAAAGGAGGTCATTTGTCACTCGGAGCATAGCTGTTTCTGTACTGTGATGAGGCCTGAATCCTGATTGAAATTTTTTCATAAATGCTATTTTCGGCTAGGAATGTCTGTAGTTGTTTGGACACAACCTTTTCTAGTATTTTCGATAAGAAAGGGAGATTCGAGATTGGTCTGAAGTTGGATAGGTCTCCTTGGTCAAGATTAGGTTTTTTAATGAGAGGCTTAATAACTGCCATTTTGAAGGCGCTGGGGCGTAGCCTAGTTCTAAGGATGAGTTAATAATGTTGAGTACAGGTTCGAGACTGCAGAAAAACTTCTTTTAGTAGTTTTGTTGGGATGGGATCTATTATACAGGATGAAGATTTAGATGAATTTATTATTTTTGTGAGTTCATCCATTTTAATAGCATTAAATGATTCTAGTTGTACTAATGGCATGAAGCGGGACGGTATACTATGCGATATAGAGGTGGCAGGCTGTGTAGATGCAATATTGTCCCTAATCTGCTCGATTTTATTATCAAAAAATTTCATAAAGGTATTACTATCGTGCTGTAGTTTAACATCTTTTTCTGTAAATGATTTATTTCCAGTCAGCTTTGCGACTGTGTTAAAAAGAAATCATGGGTTATTTTGATTTTCTGCGATCAACTTGCTAAAATAGGACGCTTTGGTGGTTTTAGAGCCTGTTTGTACTTGTTGGTGCTCTCTTTCCATGCATCGCGCCATACTTCTAGGTTCAGTAGTCCTCCATATACGTTCCATTTTTCTGGTTGCTTTTTTAGTGCTGCGGTGTGGTTATTATACCACGGTGCTGGCGTTCTATCTTTTATTCTTTTAATCTGATGGGTGCGACAAGTTCTAAAGTGCCTGAAAAAGCTTTGTTTAATGTTTCTGTTATACTGTCAAGATCCTCATTTTTATTGATTACATTATGGGTTTGATATAGATTCGGAAGTTTGTTAATAAAACTATCTTTAGTGGTAGAAATGATTGATCGGCTTGATCTAAACCGAGGTGTAGGGCGAGGGGGTTTGTCTAAAAGTACAGTGTAAGTTATGAGGCAGTGATCTGAAATAGCATCGCTCTGAGGTAATATTTCTACGTTGTTTATGTTTAGTCCAAATGATAGAATTAGGTCTAAAGTGTGCTTACATTTATGCGTGGGACCTGAAACCTTTTGGCTAACACCAAGCGAGTCCAGGATATCCATAAAAGCTATACGTAGCGCGTCTTTTGGATTATCAATGTGTAGAAAAAATTACTGTCCTAAATGTTTTTCCATCAGGTTGGATCTTTGGAAAAAGTGTTTTTTTGTTGCTTGTTTGTGAAAGTATGAAAGCCTATTGCTATGAACTTGACATATGAACCAAATTTTTTTTATCTCAAATTTATTTTCACCCACACTTATATGCCTATGTAGTCCAAAGAACAAATTAATACAAATTGATTCATTTAAAAAATGCCACTGATGTAAAACCACTACACATCATTCATAAATACAAGGTATAATATATATATTTTGCATGTTGTGTGTGTTTTGTGAGTAGAGTTGAGAGAAATGTAGTTTCAAAAACTGGGCAATATAAATAATAATAAAAAAAAAATCTAATCTTTTTTTGTCACAGCACATACACTGCAACATGGAGGCCTATATTGAATAAAAATAGTGATTCATTTGTTTATTCATCTGTTCTTTTTTCATCAGAGGTGAGGAACTAAAAGCACTAAAATAAGGCCTTTTTCATATCCAGATTTTTTAATATAATTTATAGCCACTTTTCTGTTCCTCTTTCAGCTACTGGGAATTTGACCTGCTGTTTCCCATGCCTTAGTATGACTTGGTCCAATACTGTAGCTTATTCTCTCTGGCCTGCCTTTCCTGGTGCCAACTTGCATGTTTTTTAATGATTAAACTGATTTTGCCAAGTGAGATGTTCTTGGGTCAACAAAGTCTGTGAGAAATAGCAGACATAGAAATAATGGATAAATCACACCGGTAAGCACCTAACACTGGTTATAAGCCTTAATTTAACAGTAGCAATTTAACATATTCCTTAAATCTTAGACAGAAGTAAACTTTTATGCACTTGCTGTAGTTCAGCTGTTGCTGCTGCAGTTTTATGTAATTTCATTAAATATCTAATGTTGAGCTCTGATTTTTCTGAAACGATCATCAGTGCTGGAGAAAAAAATAGTATCTATTGCAATCTGTTACTGTAGGAAAGTGTTTTTACTTTAGTGAATTGAAGTAAAATTCCAAGACACCGTGTTTTGAAGCTTACCATAGTAAATATTAAAGTACGCTTTAGTATTTACTACAATTTGGTATTAATTCACTATAATTAATAATAGATAATACTGCAGTAAACAATAACAAATCGTAGTCCTATACAGTATTTTCCAATTTACTATACTAAGCATTCTACAGTATTTTAAATATGGACTAGTAGGTGCACTTATAGCAAAACTGCAATTGTTATTAAAATAACAATAATAAGCCAACATATTAAGAATATTAATTATTATTATTATTATTATCATTATCATTGTTATTATTATTATTATTAATAATAATAATAATAATAATAATAATAATAATAATAATAATAATAATAATAATAATAATAATAATAATAATAATAATAATAATAATAATGATAATAATAATAATAATTAATATTCTTAATATGTTGGCTTATTATTGTTATTTTAATAACAATTGCAGTTTTGCTATAAGTGCACCTACTAGTCCATATTTAAAATACTGTAGAATGCTTAGTATAGTAAATTGGAAAATACTGTATAGGACTACGATTTGTTATTGTTTACTGCAGAAAGTTAATCAACAATATATTGGCTTTCTGAAGCCAAAATAAAAATACTTCTAAATCAAACTACACTATTGTGCTGCCCGAGAAAGCATGCAAACAGTGTCTCTTTAGCGCCCCCTCTAGGCAAAATCTCTCATCCTTATAGTAAGGGACTGCAACTAGAGGGACAGTAACAACAATACACTGGTAAGAAAAACCTTTCACAGCTGCCGATCGTGATTTCTAAATCCGATTTTTTTTATGAATGTACTTCAGTTTCGTGTAGTATTTTTATTTGTGGCAAAGATATAGTTAGCTCTTAAAAATCTTCGTTGGTCATGTCATGATATCTGTGCATAAGGTGGATGAGGCAGGCCGGCGCTGTTTAAGTATTAATAAACGGCTACAAATATTGAAAAAAAGGTTAAATGTTGCCTCGCTTATTGCGACGAAAATGCTCAGTCCTAGAGGAAAATCCTTGAAAGAGTACGTTGAGTGACTATAAAGACTATGCGTTGCGATACAGACAATATAGGCAAACCAAATATGTCTGTTTTTAAAAATATAGCCTTTCATTTAGGTTAACGTTTCGTAACGTAATCAGTTAAACGAAAATGTGTCATTTTAATTCAAAGTAATATTAATGCACAGTCTGTAAGACTAGGCTACAAAGCGCAGCAAGCGCCGTCTTTAAGAATAAATACAATAATTCAAAATATGATTAATGATGTATTTAATTCGTGTTTGTTCTTTAGATTAACGAAATATTTCTGTAAATTCTGTAAACAAATGTCGGAGAAAGGATGCTTTGTTGGAATGCACCCGCCCCTCTTTCATAAACAACAGAGATGCAGCCATGATAGCCCACCCTTCTTCATGTCGTCTAAAGATGCGGCTTACATAAGGATGGTTGTATATTGTCATGATTTGGGTGAAACACTGGACGATACATTTCATTTAACATACAGTAGGGTTTTGATTCGTCGCCGGACGAATATACATAAATATGTATTTTGGGCTGCCTATAAACGCCACGGTTTTGTTTCAATTTATTCATCGTTTTATTTATTTTTTTTGTTTCCCAGGTGGCGTTTACATTATAAAAAACTGCAAGCCTCTGAATCATAATCCACATCTGGTATAATTAGACACATCTATTATGTCTTCTGCTTTTTTTAACCATCAGGGGTCGACAAACGCGTGGGTGTGGAAATTGGGATTTTTATTATAGCGGCAGAAACAATTTGAAGTACTCCGTTCATCTGTGGTCATGCATACACTGCCCTTTCATAAGTATGTCATATTGTAACAATATGGACAAAATTGCTGTGGATTCAAGGAATGTATTAACATTAAAATGTCAATATAAGACAAAAGTACAGAATTTTTCACCTGTTTTAATTTAACTGTTAACAATTTAGCAACTCAGTGGAACGTGATGATTTTCATTCTAATTTAATTAGAATTACATCTTTTGTGAGCATATTGCGACAATTGTCTGACAAGTGTTAAATGATGAACTGTGTCCTTCTGCATTAATTGTTTACACATCAAAAGCAGAGAATGTATAGTATCAGTTTGATCCATTGCTTCTGTAATCTGAGTCTTGAATTTGGTGACAATACATTTAAGTCGGGATAAAATGTAGTTGTGTTTTGTTGGAAAAATATGTCTTGAAACATAATTAATGTTAATGACATTCTGCACTTTTGACTGCTATTTATATTAAGAAAAAATGTTTTGTATATTGGTTGTGTCAATGCGGTGCTGTGTTCTACTTTGGATAGAAGCGTCTGCTAAATGATCAAATTTAGTAATTTTATGAAATCCGGGCGAGAGACGGTGGTCTAAGGTCTGTCATTGATTCAACGAAGAATTGATGTCTCTCGCAGCATCAAAACGATGTTGATCTCTGATGTCGATCCAATATTGTTTTGTTCATCAGGGTAATGTTGAATAAACGTCAGACATGGCTTTTAAAACAAACATAAAATCAGTGCAATTGGTTGGCTTACCTAACATTAACCAGATGATGACCATTTTACATTAAAAACTTACATCTTAAACACTTAATACTAATGGATGAATTAGTATTAAGTGGATGAACAGTGGATAATATTTATTTATTCATTTACAAAAAACCCACATAATATTCACATATAAACACACTTTATACTACAACCTCGAAAGACATAATATATTTAAATAACGTGCAAAGAGCGTCTTTATAACACCACAGATCAATAAAAGAATCATAATTATTCATGGCTAAAAACCAACCACAATTCTTGCCTTTACAAATCCTTTAAACAAAGAAAGTACTCCCTGTCCTAATTTATTTTCCATCTTGTTCTTTCTACTAATATAAATAGATTGTTTAGCTTGACCCACTACGAAATTCAAAGGTTGACTTTCTAATTGAAAAAACTGTTCAAAAAACAAAAAACAAAAAAATTGTTTCTCTCAAACCACAAAAAAGACATCCACTCTGCACATTATGGTTTATAATAGAAACAATATAATAAACAGTAACTCCGCCATGTAAAGTCTTCCTCTGAATATCTCCTGCTTTTTTGTTAATGGTGGTTTCTAAAAAACCCTCCAACTTGCACCACAATCTTGTTCCACATTTAATTATAATTGTTTTCCTTTCACCTCATTTAATGTTTAATCCTGTAAACCTCTTAATGTTAATAAAGCTCTAAAAATCGTTGAAGGTCAGGTGTAATATTCATCACAGGAAACGGAACTATAAAACTAGAAGGGATTTTTCCACTCCAATAATCTGTAAAACATGTTATTTCCTTAACAATCAATCTCTATTTAATCAGATCCACAAACATGTTGGCCTTTCGAAGAGACCACATACCCCAAAAATGAAGGTAGTTCCTTGTTATTATTAAAATTTGGTCCACCAATATCAACTATTTGTTTTAACTTTGTGATTTTTCCATTTTTTTATATGTAACTTATACCAGACATGAATTCACATGACACATCAAAATGAGCTCCGCCTATTAAAGGCTCCTCTAATAACCAAAAAAGTGAGTCATTATATTTCAGCCTCTTCTTAGTGAAAAAGCCGCAAATTTTAAAAAGACCTTTATAGAAAGGAGGCAGTCTATTAAAAGGCACTTTGTTACAGTCCATTAAAAACATGGTAATGTCCAGATCTAAATCTCCAGCTTGCATTAGAATTGTGCTGGTTACGTTTCCCCAGACAAGGTTCATTGGTCCAGTTAAATATCGTTGGATATACTGAATACGAAATATTGCACTGCTGGTTGTCAAATATACTAATCCTTGTCCTCCTTCTTCCTTTGGTAAATATAACCCTACTTGTGGTATCCAATGCATATTGTCCCAGAAAAAGTTGACTAAAATAGACTGCAATTTTCTAAGAAATCCAGCAGGGGATCTACACAGGCCAAACGATGCCATAGAGTGGACACTACTAAATGATTAATTATCAAAGTCCTTGCCCTCTAAGATAACTTCAGAAGGAACCATTTCCACTTTTTGGGCCGTCCCAGCATATTTTCCAAAAAATCGTCCAAGTTTTTCTGTAACATTTCATTATTACCCAAATAAACTTCAAGATATTTAAAACCTTTCTTATTCCATGACAGACCAGCAGGTAATGTGGGAAGGCCTTTCTCCCAGTTTCCAAAAGCTACTGCTTCACTTTTTTTCCAATTTACTTTTGCCGAAGAAATCAAACTAAAATCTGACTGTAACACATTCAAGTCTTTTTTACGTTGTATTAGCACAACAACATCATCTGCATATGCAGACAGTTTAAAAGACATTTCTGAGAAAGTCTTCCCCAATAACTTCTCTGACCCTATTAGCTAAGGTCTTTGAGAGAATCTTAAAATCGCATAATAAAGAGACAGGGCGCCAGTTTTTAATATCTCTTAAATTACCTGTTTTTGGCAGTAGAGTAATAACAGCTGTCCTGCAACTCACTGGCAAAAATCCTTTAGCTAGACTGTTCCACAGAATTCCACAGAAAAGCTATCAATCCCAGGTGCTTTACCATTTGTCATACTCATTAAAGCTGTATAAAGTTCACTTTTAGATAAAGGCTTCTTTAACTTAGTATTAGCATCTTTTGACACTTTAAAATTTTATTTAATCATCCACCTCTCTAGATTCACTTTTATACAGATCAGTATAAACCATCTAGCCCTTCTTCTAATCTTACTTAAATCTGTAAATTGACAAAAGAGTATGAATATAATGACTATAATGAGATATGTGTTTTTGCTAATTCTCAAATTTTGAGTGCAATCTGTTAGGAAACCCAAACATTACAAGTTCAAGTGCAGGTTGTTTAATAGCAACAGTTAAAAGAACAAACATTACAATGCCTCTGTTGAAAGTTTGTTTTGGCATCAGCAGCTAAATTATGCTATTGCTCAATAATGATATTGTTTATTATTTTTATTTGTTTATTATTTGTAAATATTGTGATTTCTCATTAGGTACCAACATTCAAGGCGATATCGCTGGCTATTAACGCTCTGCCTCTGTTTGCCACCTAGCTATCAAAATATTCTTATAATGACCAAATACGACCAGAAACAACAGTCTTACTTGTGAAATGTAATTCCAAGAGACCTGTTTTGAACTGTGTCATACAAGCCCAAACTGCACACGAACTAGGCATTTCTTCTCTGAAGTTAATAGAGAAGTTACATTTACATTTTAAATTTAGGCATTTAGCTGCCTAAGTTGCCACCAGTACCTTATACCACAACCTCTTATATGTTGAAAGCTCAAGGGAAATTTAAATCTCCATGCCACCCCTCCTTTAAGTGTAACACATCAGTCTTAAAATTCATACATATTATTTACAGAACCATGATACATTGACAATGTATTTTAAGTTTTCTGTCATTTGTATTCACTTCAGATAACTTTTTAATGGAAATAAAGCTACAACATTATGCAATCTATCACAGCTTGAAACCAGAAATATTTGTTAAACCTTATATAAGTGTTTATTTTTTAATGTGTAGATAGTCATTTTTGTATGTTAAGACAAACAGAGATATTGTTGCGAAGAACATAACATTACTGCTAGCATGATGTACTTGAAGAGACTAGTTGGCATATTAATATTAGGATAAAGTTATAATGCATAACAAATTACATTTTAAATAGTTATTGAGTTGTTAAACATTATGAAAATAGGATTATTATTAAAAATATGTATTTCCATGGGTCTGACTGGGTGGGCAAGCTGTCAATCTTTCTGAGCCTAGGCCCACAGAGGCTGCTATTTTAGGCTGCATGGCAGTAACCTTAAGCTACAGTAGTCCTGCATGTTTTGCTGTATAAATATCGAGGTTTGCACCAGCTGTGTTGCTGTTTTTACACAGAGCTTATGACAGCCTTTTGTGAAACTAGCAGAAGAGAGCGACTTGGCAATTGGTTGTTGATTCAACTTACTGACCTTTGAAAGGTTAGTGGACACCACTATTATTAAAAATGATCTCTCACAACATGTGTTTGGTCAACAGGGACACGTGTTTTGGAAGCATGTGTAAAACGTGTAGCTATTTTGTCACTAATTGTAAGGACTTGTATTTTACTTATTTAGGAAGTGATATTCTTTGGAACTGGCAAAAAGAACAAAGGGAAAATTTTGCTTGTTTTAGAGAATTAGCATTTTGATAATGATTTTCTCTCTTCTTTTTTTTTTATCTCCCATGCCCATCTACACCTCCCTACCCTTAGGAGCCTCTTTTGGAATTTATATTGACCAGCAACACAATATATTGATCTCTTCAGCCAATAACCACACAGTTCACTACAACTCAGCTGAGACCATGGCAACCTCCATTTCTGGATTGACCATCAATGATCACCATGGCAACCAGTTCCATAATGAGAATGGCATTGCGGAGGGATCACACGACTTTCCAATAAAAGGTGAGCTTTCTTCTATTAAAAAAGGTTCAAAGCTGTTCAAATGAATACAGACAGTACACTTTGTGTACAACTTGTTTGATTAATCAATATAAAAAATTAATAAATATAAAGGGTTCTGTAAATAAATAAATTAAGTGTTCTGTACTTTAATTACTTCTCTCAATACATATTTTTCAATATTACAAAAATACATTTAAGTACAATGTTTTAAGTTCCATATGTCCTGTTGGGCAATTGTATTGAAAGTTTTAAGAAAATTTGCGTTTACACTTACATTTATTACTTTAGAAAACAATAGAAGCTATCAAATCAACAAAAGCGCTACAATGTGTAAGTCCCGTGACTGGCCCTAGTTAGTCTAGTACATAGTCTTAGTCATAGTACAAGTAAGGTTTTTTAATAGATCAATGGAATAGAAAAGAATAGAAATAGAATTTAAAATGAAAGTAAGTGCTAGTATTAGTGGGTCAAGTGTTGGCAAAAAAGATGTATCTTTAGCTGTTTCTTGAAAATGGCTAAAGGCAAAATGATGCCTTTGTTTATTTACGTGTAAGCACCCAGTAAGCAAACTGACGCAGTGCTGAAAAAAACTAATGATAAAATAACAGTATTACCAGGTAATCTTGGTCTAAACCAGGTTTGGTTAGTCAGTCTGGTTCAAATAAATATACAATGTTAGCAAACTTAGTTTATGAGATAATATATAAATATAATAAATATATATACATATAGTATATATGTAATGTATTTGCTTGATGATATAGACAGTCATGTGAATAAATTAGCACCCCCCAATGAAAGCCTATAATTGTTTAACATAGTTAATATATGGACATTTGATCTTCATTTTAACAATATTGGGAGATTCAAGTAATATAACTAAACAAACAAAACCAAATAAGTCTTTTTAAAATTATCTGTAAAATGTCATGTTAAAAAAATCTAGTTTCTCGTAAGGATAAAGTAAGGACACCCCCACATTTATTTGTACTTTCAATGGCAAAAATTACCTACTGGTGTAGCACATCAGGTGCAAAATATTAGAACATTGTTACAAAGCATTCTGAAGGAGGCTGTCTTATTTTAACCTCAGACCTCAAATCTGGTTTGCTTTTAATTGTTGAAGTGAGAGGTATCACCATGGTGAGATCAAAAGAGCCTTTCCACTGTCAGGAAAATCATTTACAAGTGGAGAACATTTAAAACAATTGCCAACATGGCCAGGTCAGGCCATCCATGCGAACCGCAAGCAGACCGCAAGATGCTTAAAGAAGTCTCCAAAACCCCTAAAATATCATCACGGGACCTACAGCAAGTTCCTGCTACAGTTGATGTCAAAGTGCATGAGTCTACAATAAGAAAGAGACTGAATTATTTAGACACCATAACAGAGGGCATGTTTGGCGTTAACCAAATACAGCATTTCAGCAAAAGAAACTCATACCAACTGTGAAACATGGAGGTGGAAGTGTTATGGTTTGGGGATGCTTTGCTGCAGCAGGATTTGGCCAGCTCACCATCATCCACTACTATACTATAATTCTACATTGTATTAGAAAGTCAAAGCCTAGATCTAAATCCTATTAAGATCCTGTGGGGTGATTTAAAATGGACTGTGCATGCAAGAAACATCACATAGCTGAAAGAATTCTGCTTTGAGGAGTGGGGAAAGCTTCTTCCAGTCGATGTCAGAAACTGATAGATGGCTACACGAAACATCTCATTGAGGTTATTTTAGGGGGGAACACTAGCTATTAGGTAATGGGGTGTCCTAACTTTTTCCTCAGATAAAATATACAGGGGTTGGACAATGAAACTGAAACTCTGGTCAATATAGTGTTGGAGGTTTCATGGCCATAATTTGCAGCCTGGTGGCCAACCTTCACTTATTGCACATTCCACCTGCAAGAGCGGAGTGGTTGAAGGTGAAGGTTGAATTAGAAGCACAATAGCACACCTGTACATAAAATATTGCAATGCACACAACGTAACAGGAGACATATCAGAGTTAAAAATAGGACAAATTGTTGGCGTGCGTCTCGCTGGCGCATCTGTGACCAGGAAAGCAAGTCTTTGTGATGTATCGAGAGCCACGGTACCCAGATTAATGTCAGCATACCACCATGAAGAACAAACCACATCCAACAGGAGTAACTGTTGACGCAACTGTAGACTGTTCGGTTGCTAACCCGAATTGTATCCAAAAAACATAAAACTACAGCTGCTCAACTTACGGCAGAATTTAATGTGCATCTCAACTCTCCTGTTTCCACCAAAACTCGTCAGGAGCTACAAAGAGTCAATATACATGGCCAGGCTGCTATAGCCAAAGCTACGGTCTCTTGTGCCAATGCAAAGAATCAGCTTTAATGGTGCCAGGAGCGGAAATCTTGGGTTGTGGACATAGTGAAACGTGTTGTTCTTTAATGAGTCCACCTTTACTGTCTTCCCACATCTGGGAGAGTTACTGTGTGGAGAAGCATGGGGGTGGATCAGTGATGGTTTGAGCAATATCATGGCATTCCCTAGGCCTGATACTTGTGCTAGATGGGCACGTCACTGCCAAGGTCTACCAAAATTTTCTTGAAGACCATGTGCACCCAATGGTTCAAACATCGAACATTATCCTGATAGTGGTGCCATGTATCAGGATGATAATGCACCAATACACACAGCAAGAAGTTGAACATCCCCCATGGCCTGCACAGTCACCAGATCGAAATATTATTGAGCCCCTTTGGGGTGTTTTAGAGGAGCAAGTCAGGAAACGTTTTCCTGTACCAGCATCACGTAGTGACCTGGCCACTGTTCTGCAAGGGGAATGGCTCAAAATCCCTCTGGCCACTGTACAGGACTTATATCTGTCATTCCCAAGATGAATTGATGCTGTATTTACCGTTAAATGAGGCCCTACACCATACTAATAAATTATTGTGGTCTAAAACCAGGTGTTTCAGTTTCAATGTCCAACCCCTGTACATTTATGTTTATTTCTTTTGTTTAATAAGTGAAAAAAATGGATTTTTTGTTGTCTCCTACAGTGCATCTGATAATAAGGGTGTAGCTAATAACATAAGTAGGGCTGTACGATTTGGAAAAATATCTAATTGATTTTTGTGACAGAAATAACCTACATAGTACATATGGATTAATACTGAAACTCAAAACAATTTAACTCAAAAACTCAAACAATTTAAACAAGCTATATTGTTATATATAAATATATAACAATATAATAATATACATTTAGTTTTCATTAAACACAGCTGTAATATATCATTCCAATCCTAATCAATAGTCCTTTATACTCATGTTAATCTATATTGTGCACAAAAAAACAGTACTTATCTACAAAGCCAAACAGCAATTAGCAACAATTAGTAATTGTTAGTTTGCAATTCACAATCCAACACAAGAGATCAACACATTTTAATACAGTACTATCACATAATGTCACTGTGTACCCCTAACCCACTTAATGTGATTGCTATGTTGATGAACAATAAAAATACAATAGACAAGCACCAACTCACCTGACTATGCTTTCACCCTTCCACTATTTAAATCGGTCCCACCTGCAGGTAGAACTGAATAACTGCACATAGCAGTCACATGTTTAAACAATACTTACATTTGTAAGCCGAGCTAAATGCATCTATTGAGTTTAATCATGTTCTGTGGCAAAAACATTGTCATTGTAATGTGTTCAAACTTAATCAGTTAAATTCACTCTTTAGTAAGCATTTTGGTTCCACACATTTTTTTATTTATGCTATTCCAACCCAAAGCTGCTATATAAACTTGATAAACTATAAACAAATGTATGTTTGCAAGACAGATATGCAGATAAAGCACACCATCATTGTTTCAGTGCATTTACATGGATTAGTGGTTATTAAATAAGACACGTTTTGAGCCATCATACTGCATATGATTTACTCCTGTTTTTACTTTCTAAACATACACAAACCCAAATATGGATTGTATTTAAATATTACATACATAATCTTTGTTCTTCACAGCTCAGTCCAAGATTGTTGGTGATGTTGAGAAGAAGGTAAGCATTATTAAAAAAAAACAGTTTTGCATCCTGTCTTTGTGTTTACACTTAAAAAATTTTTAACCATTTCAATGCTATCTTATTAAATTTTTTACTGGAAGTTCCCTTTTGAGGGAACTTGACACTGC
Organism: Beaufortia kweichowensis; assembly: GCA_019155185.1. Taxonomy (NCBI): domain Eukaryota; kingdom Metazoa; phylum Chordata; class Actinopteri; order Cypriniformes; family Gastromyzontidae; genus Beaufortia; species Beaufortia kweichowensis. The sequence continues at coordinate 3,456,156 of CM032808.1, forward strand.
CTCATGCCGTTTACGCTATAGGAAAGCGCTTCTGAAATGAAAATGTGCAATCACGTCATTTATGCCATTTATTTAAGTTCAAGCTCATCTGATATGGCAATGTAAGCCACGTAAACCTCAAAAGGGTGCCTGCATTCGCATCACTAACTTCTTTGTCTTCTTGTCTGTTTCGTCTGGCATGTGTGAAAAAAACAGTAAGTGAAACTCTTGAGATATTAGTATGTTCTGTCCTGCCTGCTGTTTTAAGCAAAGTGACATGCACAATGTTTGTGTTCGTTTTCCGGGAGTCAACTCTTGAGGAAACTGTCTGTGCTTGTTGCAAGTGTTTCTCTTTAAGCAAGCTACTCTCCCACCTGACTCTCTCTTTACAAGTAATGAGAGTCTGTGCCCCATGGATCGGGTGTTGGTTTTGCTGAGGCAGCTCAGAGGCTCTGACCATGTGGTACAAGTTTGCAGAGGTGAAGTCTGAGAAGGCCATTCCTCTTTGTCTTACTCTCTCTTTCTACTCCGATATTACAACTTCATTGAGTTGAGGAGCTGTTTGAACACCGTCTTGAGCACCTCTCAAACAATTTATGCTCATCTTGTTGATACTACCTTTTTTTTATAGAGATGGAAGGTGTGGAGATTAAATATGTGTCACCAAGCAGACCATTCACTATATTGGCCATCCTTGGCTGATACAGTTACAGTAAATGGCATATGGAGTTCAATTTATGAGTTAATGAAAAAGTAGCTACTCGAGCCCCCTGCCTGAGGGCTGTTATTGCTTCTCTTCTGGCAAAGAACACTGTGTGTACACTCTTGCTCAATGCCTGAGGAGATTGTGTTGCCAACCCTGCCATTTACAGTTTTTCAGGGTGCAGTCTCCTGTGAGGTTTTTATGCCTTGCATTCCAAGAGATGATTGATCTGAGAATCTGGATCTCCTCGAAGGCTGCAAAGAATACCTGATGCAGAGCCTTATTCTAAAGGCCAGTCCACTGAGTTTGTGTACATGTCAACATCTTGTGCCAAACTCTGTTGGTGCCCCCAGCGAATGCTGCTAACCTCAACATCCTAGAAGATTCAGGAAGCAGAAGCATCAGGCATTTAAAACAGCATGCTGTTTCAGGACACTGGGCAAGTAGAGAGGATGATACCTCTCTCAGACCATTTTTGGCAGTGTGAAAACTTAGTAGTGGTTAAACCCCCCAGTAGAGTGGGGTTACAGAAATTAAATAGCCTTTCATTCTCCTCACTTCTATGGTGTGCTGCAGACTGTGATAATAGGAGAACAGCAGCAGGCCCAAGTCTAGCCCGAAACTTTTTGTACTTGTGAGTTTTTTTAGTACCCATCTGAAACAATCTCTAAGAAGATTCAGGTTTGGTATGCTCACCAGATTCTTTCCAAAATTCAGTTCGAGGACTGGTTAGTCACAATAGATCTAAATGACACATTTTCAGATCAAGATACTGCCAGAACAAAGGAAGTTTCTGTGGTTTGCTCATGGGGTTGAGATGTTGTGATATCTTATTTGAGGTGCTTGGGGTTTAGACTGGACCTCAAGAAGAGTAATCTCCAGTTGTCCAGAGAACCACTATTCTGGGGATGTACTGTCTTGTGCACATATGGAGTCAACCCTATCTGCTTTCTGACTAGGTCAAATCTTATGGCAGGGACAGCCATTTATATTAGTTTTAATTTTGGCTAAGGAGCAGAGGAGAAATCCCTAAAAACACCTATCATATTTTGCCCTATTTGGCTTTCCATAATAGATTACCTTTCCAAGGAGTCAGCCTTAGATCTTCTGCTACAGGAGTTGTAGGAGCAGGAAAGGATGCAATTACTGTGCTAGTGCATTGAGGGTTATTGCTTTGTTACGGTTCCGCAACCAAGGTGCTTTTGCCCTGTCCTATGAGGCATATACCTAAGTATTGCTGCTGAGACTAACCCTGCATCCTGTCACTGTCATAAAGAACGATTTAATTTTGTAATTTTGTTTTGGTCTGATCTTAAGTACTGTGATAGTTGTTGAATCGAGGCATAGTTTAAATTAGCCAATATTTTTTAAGAGTAGCATATTTGACAGTAACTATGCTTTGTGCCACGTCATCTGTCAACCCACACATCCAATCTCATCTCCTTAATTGACTCCAAATATATTTTTTATGATAGGTGTTAACTCAAGTGTTTACTTAAATCTTTAAGCCTGTGAGTGTAATATTTTGATTAAATTATAAATTATTATTGTGTGAAACTTTTTTTGCAATTGTACTTACTAATTATAATTACTTATTATAATTATTGTTACTAATTTATATAAAAATGTATTTCTTTATATTTCTAGGGTCCTAGTAGTGGTAGACCCCATGCTGCTGGTACAAAAATTCCTGCCATGACTGTGATTGCTAAAAATGGAAAAGGTAAAGGGAGAATACTTTTATGTAAGAAAAGGATAGAAATAAATCATCTAAGAATATGTGAAAGGTACATAATTATTAAAAGTGATGATCTTACATATAAAGTTAAACATTACACATTAAACTGATCTTAAATATGAACTTATGCTGTATTTAGACTCTACTAAGGCCTCTGAGGCCAGTGGGCACAGCAGCCCTGGCACTCCCAAATCCCCTGCAAGCAAAGCTGCGGGTGGTAAGCATCCAGCAAGCGGAGAAAATGAAATCAAGAAGGTTGCAGTAATTCGCTCAACCCCTAAATCTCCAAAGAACCGGTCCCCTACTTCACTATCCACTGCTGCCCCTCTACCTGACTTGAAGAATGTGCGCTCCAAAGTTGGCTCCACTGGCAACCTGAAACACCAGCCTGGAGGTGGCCAGGTAATTTAGTTTTTTTAAATTTTAGTTTGTGTCCTGTTTAAATCTAAGGCAGTTTTTAATATGTCTACTAATAATATGACTAATATGATGTTAAAGGGGTCATATGATGCGATTTCTTGGTTTCCTTTTTCTTTAGTGTGTTATGTAGCTGTTTGTGCATGTATAAGATCTGCAAAGTTCCAAAGTCTCAAAACCAAAGATATTCTTTGTAAAAGTTAAGGCTCAGCCACGCCTTCCTAAACCGCTTCGTTCAAATATCTACCGCGCTTTTTAGAACGATGTGATTTGTAAAAATCGTCGCGTTTCAGAAAGGTGGGGCAGAGAGGAACAACAATAATCTACGGTATGTGTAAAATAATGACTTTTTTGAACCTAAAACCGCGTAAACACATTGCATTAAACCAAATACACGAAATAATATTATTTTTAGAACCATCATGTGACCCTTTTAATATGCCTATCGATAAGTCAATTGCACTAAATGATAGCTTATATGTTTGATAAATAATAAAAAATTTGCAATTCAGTTAAAAATTCAAGTTTATTTATATAGCGCTTTTTACAGTTTACACTGTTTCAAAGCAGTGTAGAACATACAATGTAGAACATACATAAAAAATAAAAAATTCTAATTTCAGAATCAAAATTTAGAGCAGGCAGAGGATACTCATTAGCATTTAAACTGGGAGAGTGTGCGTGAGCCTCGAACAGTGCCAGAAAGGCTAATTCCTGAAGTTTAGGAACCATTTTTACTTCATGAACCCATGGTTAATTTTCCTAAGGAAAGTGGAAACTGGACGTTGCCAGTACATATCTTTTTCTATAAAATAAAGAAATCAGACACTGATCAGATTATTTTACAAAGCTTAAACATTAGAAAAAAACAATTAGGACATTTCTTCTTTATTCATCATAAAAATGAAAGCAAAATAATGAAACATTAAGTGACATGAATTTGCTGTTTTGAAAACTGGAACTACCCATATATTTAAACTGTAGACATACCACCATTGTCTTTCTTTTTTCGCTACAACTAGTTTTTAAGTTTAGTTTTTGCTTTAACAGGTACAAATTCTGGATCAGAAGGTGGACTTCAGTAGCGTTCAGTCTAAGTGTGGCTCCAAAGCCAACATCAAGCATACACCAGGAGGTGGCAATGTGAGTACCCATGGAACAAACTACTGTTTAGTTTATGACTTTAGTGATGTCTAGTATAAGTGTGGTTTCAAAGACACCTGAAACTGGCAATGTTTCTGATTAAAAGTACTATCCAGACCTTTTTTATTTCTGAATTTACCAAAATTTATTCCTTACCAAAAAACCCTGGTCCTTTAATTAAATTCAAAACTTATCAAGCCGAAATTGACGAGTTTAATTATTCACTCAAGCTGTTCCTGAGATGTTCATCACTTACATTTATCCTGTGACTTTTAAAACAACTTAACACTTGTTTCACACATACTCCTTTTGTAGTGTGTATGTATGCTGTTAATATTGCAGTATGTATGCAGTGCTAAAGTGGCATGCGCTGGTTGTGCATTTACATATAACGTTAGCAAAGCGCTACTGATATGTGTTTTGTGTGTGTCAAGAATACAGCAATTGTCATGATACTGTATCTAAATATACTTTTAGATACAATTTTGACAAGATCATTATTTTTTGGAACTCTTGGTAAGTGTTTTGCTTTTGAATTAGTTAATTACTACTTTTTGACATCAGTGATTTTGAGCACAATCCATGTGCTTTCAGAATTGCTTTTATTCAGTGCGTGCAGTACAGAAATATGTAAACGATAATTGCACTGCTGCACTGCTCCTGCAAAAAAATGACCACCTCGCATCCATGTGCAGTGTAATTGCTCTAATCCGTTAACGTGGTCACAGAAAAAAATACACACCACATATGCACTGGACAATAAAACTGTTCTTTCTCAGAAGAAGTGTAAGTATAGAGCAACTCTTCTGCTGTTTTCTCTATTTGTGGCTTCTTCAAAATTTGAATTCACAAAATAATTCAATAATTTTGGACTCTTTCAGGTAAAAGTTTTTAATCAGAAAGTGGACTTCAGTAATGTCCAGTCAAAGTGTGGCTCCAAAGACAATGTCAAATATGTACCGCGAGGTGGCAGTGTGAGTAACTATGGGATGAACTCAACACCCTCAGTCTTGGTTCTTCCTGAAGTTATGATCATTTGGTTTGATAATGTCAAACTACTAAGAATGTGTGTTCATAAATCCACATTATGTCAACTGAATGGTTTTCTCTAACTTGCTAGTACTTGATGGCCTGTTCGCACCAAGACAAATTATCATCATAAGAAGTTATGTGTGAATTCCTTGACAGTAAGTGGAACGTAGATACTTCCACTTGATCTGTAATTCATTTCCACATTCCCTATCTAGTTTTTTGTTGTTTCTGTGGTATTTATCAAAATCTGCATTGCTCAGACATCAAACACAGAAGCAGCTTAATATACATTCTCCACTTTAAATTCATCTTCCGCTCCTTACAGCAACTCCAAGTTTGTGTGCACTACCAAGTTGTAGTGTACGTAGCAGCAGCAGCTCTGGGAATGTGACTAAAATGTTTTTGGGTGACCAATTTTCGGCGATTAAAACTTAGTCCTTGAAAAAAATTGGTCGCATTAACGCTGCCTTTTTTCTCAAAATAGACACATTAACAGCTGTTGATTCAAATTCAAATGTTTACCGCATGGTGCACAATTTTTGTTGTAAAGAAATGTTTTCTCAGTGTTACAGGGCTTAAATTTTTCATAATCCATCATTTTTAGTTCCAAAGGAAATCGCATTATAATGACCAATATTTCATAGTTCATTAGAAGGGTTATTTCTTCTCTTTTCCAACTCTTTGCTTTTACAGGTAAAAATAGTCGATCAGAAGGTGGACTTTACTAATGTCCAGTCAAAGTGTGGCTCCAAAGACAATATGAAACATGTTCCCGGAGGTGGTAATGTGAGTAACTATGGGATGCTGACCATTTGTGAAAGCCTTGGGAATAGGATTTTAAGCATCTTACTATATGATGACAGCTTCGTCTTAACACCAAACACCAACTGTTACAACCCCAAATGTCTACAGTGTCATTTCCAAAAAGGATTAATTTTATGATGAATTGTGTTAATGTAAGAAAATATTCTCTCCTCTTTTTTTCCTGCTGGGTTCTTCTCTTGGTTTCAATTAGCAGTTTTCTTTGGTCTATGCTATTATTAAGAAATAAAAGTAACTTTTTTTGCCAAACTGTTTTCTCTTTCAGGTTCAAATTCTTGATCAAAAGTTGGACTTAAGTAGCGTGCAGTCTAGGTGTGGTTCCAAAGCTAACATGAAACATGTACCTGGAGGTGGCAAAGTAAGTAAACAGACAGGATGTTTTACAGTAATGCTTAAAAAATATCACATTAGGCACGTTTCCATTACCCTTCAAAATGCGCAAATTGAAATTGTGAATTGAAAATACGCCTAATGGAAATGTGTAAATTTCGCAAAACCGCCCATACAACGTAAAAGGGTATTTACGCTCACATGAGGTGGTTTTTCAGGCAATGCAAAAAAGGATTAATTTGCAAAACTGCAATGGAAACGTTATACGTTAAACATATTTACAGCTTCGTAAAAAGTCATATGATCATTTTGATAGTGCGGTAAATAAAGACAAAAATACAGGAATACAGAGAAATGCATTTACCAGGACTTAAGAGGCAGATATGAAAGAGAAGGGCTTTGGCAAGCTGTGGCAAATCTTACGGTCCAAATGGAAAGCTATAAAACACTTTCAAATATAGTGGGTTTGCATTTCCATTACTGCTTGTATAACTCTGATGTATGTCTCCGATTAAAAACAAAAATTGCGAGTGCGTTAGCTGCGATATAAGTAAACCTGTCTATATCTGTTGCCATGGTTATAGGAATGACGTAGCACGAGAGGACGAGTTTTATTCGCATAATATGTTTAATGGAAACGCTGTCATTTCGCAATAGTTTTTCATCGACATTTAGAAAATATCGCAAATGTTTTGCGCAAATTTGTAATGGAAACGGGCCTATTGGTTCTTTGTCTTAATGTTAAAGACGTAGACATGTTTATACTGCACACAAATAAAATTGTATACTTGTTTTTAAATATAATCTAGGGTGATTGTATGCACTTTTGTATATAATCTTGATCTTCTAGTTCTAACACAGTCTGTATTGGTTGCTATATTAAAGTAACCGGAAATGTCAAAGATGTTTTATTTATTTGTGATGCAGGTATGCCATGTCATCCATCTTTTTATAATTTATTAATAAAAGTTCTATATTTAATATGTAACATAGTCATTGTACTAGTTTTGTACTAGTTTTGGAAAGAACTGCTATTTATTGGCCTACTATTTTAACTGATTTTATTCAGTTTTATTATAAACTGAAAACAATTAGGCCTATTAGAGACATTACTATGTCAGAGCGGGATCTGAGTGAGCAGGATTTGGTTTAGCAGTGAGTGTGAACGTAACATTGTTTAGTATGCTGAATAAACATTACAAATGTTGCTGTTTACTTAAACAAGTACTGTTATTATATCATATGAGGCTCTTATTAGTTGACATAAATGTTTACCTCCATTTTAATTTGCAGTCTGTGCAGTTTTTAATCTGTTAACTGTCACCATTCTTCAGGAGGAACACTTGGGTTGTTCTCCTATTCACTTTAATATTTCATAGTTGAAATCTAATCATGACAAACTATATATTGATAAAATGGTCTAAGACTCAACAATAAATATTAAAAAAATTATCCTAACAATAAACAAAGAATTAGAAAAACTGTTAATGTTATTTATAAAAAATACCTAAAATTTAAACAAAGATGCGTGTCTCGGACATATGTATTGATAAATGTTTTTACACCCATGTCATAGACATTTTATAACAAAAACTTTGAGGTAAATGAAAAATATTAACCACATAATGCAGTCTGTGTTACGTGTAATTGGTATTAAATAAATATCTGGAAGGTATTTTGCATAAATATTTATGTCAGTTTTTAAAACCTGAAATTTGCTGAGCATGAACACAATACAAGGTTAAAAGTTCTTAGCATTGTCAAACTTTATTACAGCCTACATAACACCATGTCCTAACCAAACGCGACGCGATATGATTTCATTGATAAGCAATTTGACTGTCCACACTTAACGGAAAAAAGGGGTGTGGTGTGACAATCAATCACAGAACAAGACCAATCAAAACAGGATTATGGGAAGTGTAAGGGGCAGAGACACAAAGGCACAGATATGATCATAACTGTCAGATATAGCGGCTGGTTAGGACAAAAACTCTGATTAACATGATGAACTTTTTTTGCATGTTGCAGCGATAGGACACGGTGTAAGAACAACATCTATTTAATGTTTACTATTTTTAAAGCTTTTACCAAACTGGTAACAGTTCATTAATACAGGCTTAGGAGAGTTTTAACAGCTGTTTTTTATGTTTTTTGTAGGTCCAAATTTTCCACAAAAAGATCGACTTGAGCAATGTGCAGTCAAAGTGCGGATCAAAAGACAACATTCGCCACAGACCAGGTGACTATGCAATTTTATTAAATCCACTTTAATCTTTATATACCAAAGAAAACCAAAGCTTTAATTTACATTCTTAATGCATGTTAATATTTATTATTCATTGATGATTTATTTAAGTTGTGGTAAATTTAACCTACCATTTCAAGGTGGAGGAAATGTTGAGATCAAGTCAGAGAAGCTGGATTTTAAGGCACAGTCGAAAGTCGGTTCTCTGGACAATGTTACCCACATGCCTGGGGGAGGTAACAGGAGGGTAAGTTAAAACTTCATGTGTTCAGACATGTGCTATGGCTATTTGCAAAAGCTCTGATGCGCCAATGGAGGAAATACTAGACTGATGCTGAGTTATGGCCAAAAACTTATTTCATAATCTGACATTATTGCTGTCTTTATATGCTATCGAAAAGGATGCAAATATAAGTCAGGATTTTCTAGTCAGGAATTTTTATATGAATAGGCTTCCCAGTGCTAACTTTGATTTCCGAGATGTACACTGTTTACATTTTCCTCTACACATTTTGGCAGAGACTTTTATCCAATTTTTGACTTCCTGTTGGGCGGAGCTAAGCCACAAATAGATACTATGTCCAACATTATTTAACATAAATTAACATTTAATCATTTTATGACACATTTATCCAAAGCGATTTACAGGGACCTCATTGCAAGTTGTAAGGTTAGGTTAATTAAAAGTCATTTTAACTCATCAAATTAAGTTACACAATTTTAACTTATTTTTATGAGTTGAAGTGACTTGTAATTAGTTAAAAATAATTTTTACAGTGTAGTTTCTTTTCCTGATTCTATCATAAATCAGCGTATAGCGTACTGTTCCTTTAAGCTGACAAACGATCTCAGCTTCAGTGTGGATATGATGAGCTCTCTGTTTTGCTAACTGGAATGAAGCAATGACCTTTCTTCATCGTGATTCGTGAACGTTCATTCGCGTTTAAACCACCTGCCAGAATCGCATTACCGGACCCTTACATAAAAATGACTGGTTGGAGCTGAAATCCTGGACATCGTCCCTCCAGAAATTGAGTTTGAGATCACTGCCCTAAATTAATATTTAGTTGTACCTTTGATTTTATAACATCCTGCCATCTTTGTGGGTAAAAGTCAATCAGTTTTGCACATCTTGACTTTGCAATTCTTCCTTGCAAAAGCATTCTAACTGTCAAATTGTTTGGGCATCCGCACTTTGGCTGGGTCATTTCACAACCTTACATCACAAATACCTACAATTTTAATAGGGGTTTGTAGACTTTTTTTTAATCACTGTATACCAAGTTTCGTATCGAGCCTTTCATCTATTTTGACGTGCTTATCATCAAAATCTTTGGCGCACTATATGAGAACAGATTTGTACTTTAGTAACTTTTCGTTAGTTAAATTTAAATATTATATTTAGTTATATATAAAGTTGTTTTTTCAAAAATAATTTTTATTTTTCATGATGAAACATTACATCATATGACATTATTCGAAACATAAGCCAAGGATTCAGAGTAAAAAAGAACTTTGTTTCTTACAGTTCAAAAGTTGTGAGCAAAAACTTAAGTGAAACTTTAAACTGATGGTGGCACTAGAGGGTTTGAGTTAGAGACTCCAAATTTGCTATGAGAAAATTTTTTTTTAAAGCCTTCATCTCTTCATCTTTTCCGGCCTTAAACCCTAATAACAATAAGTTATTATGAAAAAAGAATTCATAGTTTACACATACACACATAGTGTACTGTACATCATATTTATTCAATGCTTTCCTAATGCCTAAAAAGGATCCCCTTTCATTTGCCTTTCTCAACCATTTCTCCTAAAACTGCTTCTATTTCTTTCCATCTTGCCATCTTGCTCACCTAAATCTTCAAGATTTTTTAAAGATTCCTTGACCCGATGTACAGTATTACTTAAAGTTGTCCCAGATTATTGAGATGACAGCATTACCTTTATCACTTTTGTTTTTGCTATGTTTTTACTTTTATGTTGACATCATTTTGTTAAATCCACAGCATTTTGTTCTGTTTTGGTTTTATTGTTTTTCATCATCCATTAACCACGCGGGGGCGTTGCTAGAGAGAGAAGCACAGAAGGGCAAACAAACTCCAAGATGAGGGCTTCCTTACCCCAGACCCATCTGATACCCCCATCCTCTCATCTGCCAGTCTATCCCCAGAACCTTCCCTACGTAGTAACCTCCAGGTAAAGACTGAAGACTCACTAAGTATTCAGTGAGGAACTGTCTGCTATAAGAAGTTACTAAGAAGGTACTAATACAATTAGAAAGACACATTTCATAATGTAAAAGATAAATTACTTTTCATCAGGGCATCACTATGGAGTAATTCCAATATAATATAATTACTTAAAATAAGATGGTAGACACTGTAGGCAATGCATCTGACAAAACATGCAAAATTTCACTACTTCATTTAACAAAAAAATATGAATACATTTCCTATAACTGTTGTGTTTTAGACTCTGTTTTGGACTGCCTATTATCATTTAAAAGACATTAAATGAAGTATGTCGCTGTGAAGAGAGCTGTATTTTGTAAAAAAAAAAAAAAAGGGTGTCGTTTTCCACTACTATCAAAGAATTTTAACCAAAGTATATTACAGATATTTCATGAAGACAATAATACCAACTTGTGGAAAATGGGCATCTGATATCTCCTCTGGCATGGTAACACAACATTGCTGCATCTCTACAAGCTAATATGCTCGTACTGTACAAGCTAGTTGAACTAAAGAAGAAAGCAAAGAACTGACAGGAAAATACCATTCCACATCTTTGGATGCAACAAGTATATCAGTTGTTATGGGAAGTGTTCCCGATTCAGTTTGACCTAATTAATGCAGCCTAACAATCCATTAGAGGATTTGTATTATAGAACTGCTGGATTATGTGTAGGCTATGTTAAAGAGATGGGTCTTTAATCTAGATTTTAAAATGACAAAGTTTGTCTGCCTCCCATACAGCATTAGGAAGATGTTAAATTGGAAAAAGATCTACTACCTGCAAGGTTTTGAAATTCAAGGTATTATTAGCTGGCCAAAATTAGAAGCCTGCAGTGAACGTGAATGACTGTAATGTAATAGAAGTTTGCTCAGGTACTGAGGAGCTAAACCATTCAGCTAAACCATTCTTATATGTAATCAGCAAGATTTTAAGGTTTATACGATGTTTAATGGGTAACAAGTGCAATGTTGACAGAATTGGGCTAATATGGTCATACTTTTTGGTTTGAACTCTAGCTTCTGCATTTTGAACTAGATTTGAACAATACTTACTTTTTTTTAGTAAAGGCATAGTTCACCCAAAAGAAAAATTTCTGTTATCATTTATTCCCTGTCATGTAATTCCAAATCTGTATATGACTCTTTTTCTGTGAAACACAAAAGAAGATATTTTGAGAAATGTATCAGTGATTTTGTGCCTATACAATGTCAGTGGAGTAAATGGGGATCAATGTTGTTTGGTTTCATTTTTCAAAATATCTTCTTATGGGTTCTGCAGAGAAAGATTATATGATGAATAAAACAATTGTAATTTTTTGGTGAACTATCCCTTTAAGCCTTTAGACATCACCCAGTAAGACAATACAATAACGGATACACTTAGTGCAAATAGCCCACCTGGTTGGCAGAAACTATTTACACTAACTCCGCCAACCAATGTGTGATTTGGCTAGTCAACAGTACAAAAGACAATAATCGAACAACTGCTCTAGTGGCGTAAACGGTAAAGCGTGTGTTGCAGTCATTTTGACACGGATGACCCGAGTTTGAATGCGCCTTTTGCTGAGCTTTCTTTTTTCTCCCTTTTTAAATGTCATATCATATCTGAAAGGCATTTATTTTCAATGAAAATTAAGGACATAATCGAAAGAAAGTATCAGGTGGGGTTAGGGTAATTTGACTTAAAATGATAATTTGCTATTTGCATATGTTATTATTGTATACTGTTTTATAATGTACTACAATACTGAGGTGCCGATAATTGCCACTATTTGCAATAAGTAGTATCCATCCATCCATCCATCCATTTTCCTCCGCTTATCCGGGACCGGGTCGCGGGGACAGCAGTCTAAGCAGGGACGCCCAGACTTCCCTCTCCCCAGACACTTCCTCCAACTCCTCTGGGGGAACCCCGAGGCGTTCCCAGGCCAGCCGAGAGACATAGTCTCTCCAGCATGTTCTGGGTCTTCCCCGGGGCCTCCTCCCGATGGGACATGCCTGGAACACCTCCCTTGGGAGGCGTCCGGGAGGCATCCGAAACAGATGCCCAAGCCACCTCAGCTGGCCTCTCTCGATGTGGAGGAGCAGCGGATCTACTCCGAGCTCCCCCCGAGTGACCGAGCTCCTCACCCTATCTCTAAGGGAGCGCCCGGCCACCCGGCGGAGGAAACTCATTTCGGCCGCTTGTATCCTGGATCTCACCCTTTCGGTCATGACCCAAAGCTCATGACCATAGGTGAAGTAGGAACGATAGATCGACCCGGTAATCGAGAGCTTCGCCTTGTGGCTCAGCTCCTTCTTTACCACGACAGACCCGGTACATCGACCGCATTACTGCAGAAGCTGCACCGATCCGTCTGTCGATCTCTCGCTCCATCCTTCCCTCACTCGTGAACAAGACCCCAAGATACTTAAACTCCTCCACCTGTGGCAGGAGCTCCCCACCGACCTGGAGGGGACAAGCCACCCTTTTCGGGCTGAGGACCATGGCCTCAGATTTGGAGGTGCTGATTCTCATCCCAGCCGCTTCACACTCAGCTGCAAACTGCCCCAGTGCCCGCTGTAGGTCCTGGCTTGATGAAGCCAACAGGACAACATCATCCGCAAAAGCAGAGATGAGATCCTGTGGTCACCAAACCGACCCCTCGATCCCTGGCTGCGCCTAGAAATCCTGTCCATGAATATAGTGAACAGGACCGGTGACAAAGGGCAGCCCTGCCGGAGTCCAACACGCACTGGGAACGAGTCTGACTTACTGCCGGCAATGCGAACCATGCTCCTGCTCTGGTCATACAGGGACCGGACAGCCCCTAGCAAAGGGCCTCGGACCCCATATTTCCAGAGCACCCCCCACAGAACATCGCGAGGGACACGGTCGAATGCCTTCTCCAGATCCACAAAACACATGTGGACTGGTTGAGCAAACTCCCATGAACCCTCCAGTATCCTAAAGAGGGTATAGAGCTGGTCCAGTGTTCCACGACCAGGACGAAAGCCGCATTGTTCCTCCTGTATCCGAGGTTCAACTATTGGACGAATTCTCCTCTCCAGTACCCTGGCATAGACTTTCCCGGGGAGGCTGAGGAGTGTGATCCCCTGTAGTTGGAACACACCCTCCGGTCCCCTTTCTTATAGAGGGGGACCACCACCCCGGTCTGCCAGCAACAAAATAACGTTGTAAAATAATGACTTTTTAAACCCTAAAACCCATTAAACCAAATAAACAAAATAATGTTCTTTTCAGAACCATCATATGACCCCTTTTTGTCACAAAATTTTTTTGTCACAACATGATTTTTTCATGTTTAGTCATAAAATTTTATCCATTGAAGTTGGGATTACCTGAATGATTATACTAAATTTAAATTTGCTAAAGCTGGTCAGATGGTTTCTAGTTGCAAGTATGCTTTGCACAAGACTCCGTTTGGAGATTTGTTGTTTTAAATTAAGTGTAAATGTTTACAAAGTGTTTTATGTGTTTTTCTGTAAAGAGAAAGACATGTTAGTGCTTAATATTAATTTATGCTTGAGATTTAGAAGAGTTTTTGACATTTGAGTTTTGTGTTTACCACTGTATAAAAAGCAGTGCTTGTGCTTATGCTAATGTTTTTAAACCTAAATTTCTGTTAAAATCTGTAAAACTTAATATCTTGTGAAAAATATATGAACATTTCATGTTACATTACCCTAAAATATATAGAGTTAAACACTTTCATCCAAAATGTAAAAGTTTTACATATAAAAATCATGTTAGTTAAATAAACATAAATTAGGAAAGTGAACACATATAAATGATGCTGAGTACCCATAACATTATTATGTGCAACTGAACAGATTTGTTTTCAGTGTACACGCATCACACGCCTACAGTAATTTTAACATATTTTTCACTCAAGAGCTAGTGGTCAGTTTTAGCCTAACTGGGCATGGCCTTCATGATGTTAAAAAGGACTAAACTGATAAAATAATTTAATCCTGCAAAATGTGTGTAGTTACTGGTGATAAATTACCCACATTTCCCTTGAGCTAAATCTACAATTACCAAAATTAACAAAATAATGTTCACAACAAAATACTGTTCCTAAATGTACTACATTTGTAAAGAAATTCATACATTCATCACTACTATGCTGTTGACATAGTTTTGTGTTAACCACAGACATTATTTCAGACATTTAACCAAAAACCTATTGGTTTTGGGATGATGGAACCAGAAGTGCTTGTTTCTTGGTTTTGCCTACAGAAATACATCATCCCTGCAGCACTCTATAACTGCAGCCATTAATCCCATTATGGCCACTAGAGGACAACACTGAAATCAAATTAAATGCCAACAAGAATTTAGATTTGTTCCACTGATCTAGTATTGTTGAGTTTAAAAAAAGTTCTATATGTACATGCTTTTTATTTTAGTTAAAGAATCTTAGGACTGCTTTATGCCAAAATAAACCAACATTTGATTCTCTTTTTTTATCTCAAATGTTCTTCACTTGTTTGATATGTGTGTCTTTCTGTTTATTTTCATTTTTAGATTGAAACACACAAACTGCTCTTCCGCGAGCAGGCCAAAGCACGAACCGACCATGGCGCAGAAATCGTGTCTCTAGAGGAGTCACCACAGGGCCTGAGCACTGTCTCCTCCTGCGGCAGTATTAACATCGCAGATCCGCCACAACTTTCCACCCTTGCAGATGAGGTGTCTGCATCTCTGGCCAAGCAGGGCTTGTGATTAGATCACATCATTACCGGTCCCCTCCCCACCAGAAAAAAAAATACAAACATTCACATCCACCTAATATATTACCATTTAAATGAAAGATGCCACTTGTTGCCTCAAAACAATGTCAGGTAACCTCTGGCAAACACTGTTCAATTTTTTAATATATATTTGTTATTGGCAAAGGAAGCTGTTTTAACTGTGAATTATGTATGAATTTGTCTGTTTACTTGTCCTTTAATTTAAAGTAGTGCCCATAATAGGACTTTAAGAATTCATTTCTTCCTTCAATGTCCTTCCTTCAATGACTTGAGTTGATAGCACAAAATTACATTCATGTAGGCCATTTGTTTAAAATTTCTTAGGCATATAATTTTAAGCTATTTATTTTTATTTAGTAAAATAGTTAGAGAATAGTACTGGAATGATATTGCATGGATTTTGGGTAAAGAGACTTTTTCAATTTGGTTAAATGCAGGGTTGCAAGATTATGAATAAATTGAGACGCTAATACAAAATTATAACATCAAAAAGTGTCACATATTGAGAATGATTGAAATTTAATCAGTAGTGCATTACGTAGTGCATTCAGTGGATGCAAAAGGCTTACAGTAAGTGGAAGAATAGTAGGGCTGTCAAACAACTAATTGCAATTTATCTAATCCCAAATAAAAGTTTACATAATATATGTCTGTGTACTATACATATTAATTTTGTATTTATAAACACATACAAATACATGCATATATTTAAGAAAAATATACAATACATCTAAATATTTCCTAAATGTATCTGTATGTGTGTTTTTGTGTTTATAAATACAAAATTTATGTGCACAGTGCACAGACATATATAACGTAAACACAGACTTTTATTCTGGATGCGATTAATTGCGACTAGTCGTTTGACAGCCCTAAAGAATACGCTACACATGGCAGCTTTGTATATAGAGCTGTAGGGATTTTGATTCTATCCAGTTGTTTGTGCTGTTTCCCAGTATTACACCATATTGGGAAAAGATATAAACACTTTTCTTATTCTTCTTGTATTTTTCTGTGATGTGGTATGTTTATAATATAACAGCATTTTTGTGCATAGCGGCATAATAATTTTATTCTTAAAAAATGCTTCCCGTTTGAAGTATTGGCAACTAACAAACCATTTACAAAATATACATTAACTTTATTTAACCAAAATGGTCATGACAACTGTTTACTGTTTTAGGACAGGTTGCATGCCAAAAGAACTGAATGATTCAAAGCTTGTGGTGAAAATGTACAGCCTATGCACTCACAATTTTAAATTGTAAATCGTATTATACACATCAGACATGATAATACAGTAGATTTATTGTTCTTCACAAACAACACACAGTGGTTTACACAGTGCACAAGCATGCCAGTTAAACTTTTGTGACCATAATATCTCTTCCACTTTTTAACTGTAAAATTCTAGAACTTTCTATTTATTAGATTTCGATTCAACTGTAACAATGTAATCATTACTTCTATTCAAATTAATGATGTAATGACATCATGTTCTCTTTCCAACACTGTATTATTGCAGATTGGTTTATAAGCTTCCAAATACCACATTATCATTTCTCCTTGCATGCATTTCATGTAGGTAGCCTGAGATACTGCGTTGTCTCTTTTACATTTTATGTATATCCTGTTCTAACTGCTTAATAAAAATGTATGTGAGATAAAAAGCACTATTTAGACAGCAGCCCTTGTTTGTTTGTGTTGGAAATGGATCATTGTAACCTTTAAATATTTAATGTTTATTGTGTGTTTATGACTGTTTGTTTGTTGTAAGGACTTGACAGGACCTAAAAAAGCAGAGAAGTTAAAAAGCCCAAGCTTGCATCACTTTAATCTGCATGCCAAGTTGTTTTTACATGAAATGGCAACACGTTTCATGAACCTGAGTTACGATGGTATAAGGGAAAAAGCAAAATTATTAAAGTTGTGGTGTTGTAAGGGGCTATTTAAAAGTTATTTAACTGACAAAAAGGATGAATACAGTCAGTCCTGGTTTAAATGTCTCACCATTCTGATGTTGCCATCCTGATGTCATTGACTTGCACCATTTTTGCAGTGTTAAATTAGCTTGGAAACTGATTGTCAATATTGTTCATGTGGTTTTTACTAATATATAAATGAATTGTATTACCTGGTTTACAATAATTCCTGTTGATGTATATGTGACTTTGGAAATAAAGAATATTAAAGAACATAATGTTGCAACAATAATTATTGTACTTGGACAGAAAACTTGACTTGAACATCAAATTTGATGACTTTTTATACACGTTTGCAAAATTCATAAAAATTGAAATATGAAATTAATATTGAAATATATATTCAAATATGAAATATGAATAAATTAATATTGTTTGATTTTTTTAACCCCCATCAAGATATATTCATAAAAATATTCATCCATATCCTGGTCAAAAAATTACTTTAATCATTTTACTGACCAACTAATTCTGGTCTGGCTTCAGTGAGGCCACTATTTATAATTTTAAATAATTTAGAAAAGATAAAATAACACTTTTATTAGCAATTCACCAGCTTACCTCAACATTTAATTGGCTTGTGGCAGGGAAAATGTATTATGGCCAGCTACACCATGTTATAAAAGTACCTTGCTGAGTCACCTTACCTATAACCCCTAAACACTCAGACCTCTAAATTTGGCTAACGGTGAAGCAGAGGTTGTCTCAGTAAACCTCCATGAATACCATATACCATAAACCATACCATAAACCTCCATGAATACCATATACCAGCTGGTTCTGGCATCCAAAGCTCTGACATTCTTTAGTCCTGGGCCTGGATTTTCTCCTTTTTAGTGGCTTACAGATAAATGTATTTGAGTACATTCATACATTCTAAAGTCCTGATGTGGATTTCCTATTTCAAGCAGTGCAAGTATACCTCAGAACAGATCCCACCTGGGAAATGAAAATGGAACACAAGTCAGAGTCTCTTTCTTGAGTTGAATTCCTCTCCACAACCTAAATTTACATGACAGTGTAAACTGACAGTGCTGTAAATGAAGACCACTTTGGAAAGCACCAGCTACATCAAATCCTGGAGGCCAAACCACAGTGCATGCAGTGCATGGGACAGATCAAACAAACAATCACAAGTTTTATTTCTTAAATATAACTACAAACCCTCACTTATTAGTAAGCTATGTGCCAAGGTGTCAGTAGAATTACCCCCATTAACATCCAGATGCAGATCTAGACCACTGGTGATCATAGCAACTTTTCAAGATAAGACTGTTTTACAACCTAAAGAAATGTAAGGATTCATTCCTGTTTCACCAACGTTGGGAAACACAAAGAAGCTCATCTTTGAAACTGATATACAATACTGTGCAAAAGTCTGAGGCACGTTAATATTTTTAACCCAAAAAAATGGTTGATCTTTTGCTGTAATGTGTCAGTAGACAAAATCAGTTTACATTTCCAAACATTTCGTTTGCCATTATTTGTAATAATCCAGTGAGATTTGTGTATGCACAAGAAGTCTGACAACAGCTGGTTGCTTCACACATAGATCTGTTCTCACAATCATCAAGTCTGTCTATTATGACATGAAATAAGAAAAATAATTGTGCAGAAAAATGTTCGGGTAAGTGTACCAGTTAAACCCATGTACCTTTCAAGCCCACTTTCAACTTTCATATTTTATGCTGTTCAATATTTGTACAAATAGTACTTTATAATTTTCATTTTCTTTTAAATGGAAAGATGATTTATTTTAAGATTGAGAAAGCTTCTCAAGATATTAATTCTCTACTGCAAAGATAATAAACCCAAGAGGCGAAACTCTGATCTGGTGAAAATGCCAACTGGAAAACAGCAATCAATCACATTTTGGTTGCAATGAAACATTCTACTGGCTTTTATTTCTTGTCAATATAAGTTATTGGTATGACCAGTGCATTACTCTGTATACACAATGTGGCAAGGACAATACGCTGGCGTGGTGACATCTGCTGGTAAAAACGGTTTAATGCATTGAGGGTGACAAACTATTTACCATTGTTTTCATTTAGGTGTAATCCACTAAATGTAATTTAAAATACCATTTATTGCATCAATTCCATTTTAGTACTGAATAACAATTACACCCACTATCCTGTTTAAAAAAGTTTACATTTACCTGGCTCTTATATTGGCTCTTGTGTTGCCTTTCTGAAGGTCAGGGAGTGTTGGCACCTTTTGCATTAGCTGAGTGTATTTGATGTGTAAACCTAAAACCATTACTCAAGTGGGCATTTATCAGTTGATCATTTTAGTTTTAATTTCACATTGATCAAATATCAATAATTTACAACCATTTAGGTAATACGTTATTAGTTGTAAAAATGTTTAAATATTTTACAACTATTTACAACTAAATATTTAAGTTCATTTCTAAATTCTAAATAATAGTAACAATAGAACATTTCAATTACACCTCATATTACAGATCAATAATAAAGCTTGTTATTGGGGTAGGCTACACCTGTATTATTACTATTATTTTATGTTATAATAACAAGGCTGTAACAGGAAACATCTTAAAAAATATTTCTCAGTGTTTGGTAATAAAAGGGTGTGGGGAGCAAATCTAAAGTAGAAACTCCAAACAATAAATGTTATGCCCTCCTGTCATAAAGGATTGTCCTACATCCCTGAACGTGGACAATCTGTGAATGTCCCCCCAGGTTCTGACCATTTTGAATGAATAGAGAGTGCACTGTTTTCCGGGAATAGCGTTTGCTAGTGGCTGGTGCGGAGGTGGGGTGGATTAGACTGGCGTGAGCTCCAGCCTGAGAGAGAGAGAGAGAGAGAGAGAGAGAGAGAGAGAGAGAGAGAGAAACAGCCGCCTTCAAAAATGGCGTCTTCGAGGGAAAATGACTAATATTTTGAAAAAAGCAGGCCTCGATGTCGACGTTGAACTAAATTGCACTGGATTTAAGTCAATACAGTCGACTCGCTCGAATTCAACTCAAACGAAGGAAAAGCAGCAGGATTTATTGAATACAGAGCAACACCATCATATTTTGATGTGTCGACAGAGTTAGCGTTTGTGCTAGCTTGCAACGCAATTTTCAGGTGCAATTGGAAGTGTTTCATTTTCCATTTGTAAAACATGTAAGCGTCATATACGCATACAGTAATCTTACATGCGTAATGTAGCCGTCTCAGCTTGATACATATAACATACGTCTAAGTGAAGAAAAGGGAGGTGAAACAAGGCAAAGGACATATAAAGTCGAATGCGTTTGTCAGTAGTTTATCTGTAACCAGGTCAAACAAAATTATCTGTCAGAGACAAGCATTGGGAGTGCGACTGGAGCATGGCATCAATTAATTTGATTAATTTTAAATGAGAAAAGGCTGCAAAGGAGGTGAGTTATTTTTTCGAGGTGGTCGGTGAACAACCCCCTCTATCACGCACTCATCTCCTCCCTCCATTTCCCTCTCCCTTTTCAAATGCTATTTTTCACTCTTTAAGGATTTAGTCGTCTCTTACTAGGAATAATGATAAACAATTGACACCTGGATCGTTGTCCTGTGCAAAAAACTGCACCTGAATCGTTTGCTTCATCCACGCATACTTGAAAGCAATGGATAGAAATTACCCGGGAGCTGGGTTTGGTGATTTGGGCGCAGGAGCCGGGTGGACCTACGACAGATCAGCCAAAGCAAGGTAAGCGTGCAGCCATGCTAAATTTCGTGAATGATATCCGCTTGTACTGTGAAAACAGACTATAATCTGGCCTAATCGTGAACCCATGCATTTGCATCTGACTCTGACGATGTAATTGCGTGGGATGGATACTAGTGCAGTCATTGTTATTTAAATAAGCTACGGTTTGCAAGTTTAAAAACGTAAGTGTGATTGATGGGTTGCATCGACAGAGGGAAGGAAAGATGGGGAGGAAAAAGGCGTGCGCACTGCTGTGTTGGGGGTTGGGGTGCTTGGTGAAGAGTGGGGTTGCACGATTTTTTTGCCTATAATGATTAAGGGTTTGTTCATTCCATGGGTATGTTAATTATTCAACTACAGCGATTTTCTCGAGATACTGCAATAATATTTGAACTAGGCAAATTACAAAAGATAAATTGTACGTCAGTTGTTACAGTTGCATTATTTGTGCATTTGGTACTGTGTGAGCATTCTTGAAATGTTGCAATTAAAGGGAAATCATAAATTTGATCGTTTTACTAAAACGTGTAAACAATGCTGCGCGGCCTCTTCAGATGGGACCAAGTGGCCTGTTTAATATGGAAAGCCAAGGTATTTAGATATATGTGAATTTTACCACTTAAACAACACATTAACAATATATAGTTGACGTGTTTACGTATTGTCAACGCTATGGAAAGATAATGTGACCTGCAGTGGTGGTTTTAGCTTGCATGGCGCCCTGGGTCAACCCCCCTCTTAGGGCCGCCCCCTCAGAACACAACACCAACACACTTCAACTTACACTAGATTTAAAACAATACAGACAAATAACAATATATAATAATTTATTTCTTTATTCATTTCAGTTTATTTTTATTTCTAAAATAAATGTATTACTTGCAATATGGAACAATCTTTGCAAAAATGAAATTAGTTATTTTGTGTTTATTTTGCAGAGATGCACACATAAACGTGTGTATTATACACTCCCTCAAACACACACACACACACACATGAAGTTTCAGAAGTGCCCCTGAATTTGCACAAAATACAGCATATTAGTCTGATGCCCTAAATGCATTTGTTGCATAATTACTATGAATATACACAATTAATGCATGTTATTATGCACACTATACAATTGAATAAACTTTCAGAATAGGAACCAAAGAACTATATAACCTACTTGGCGTTGACGGCATTACAGAAAAGTTAACGTTTAAAGGCTTAAGCTTTTTCTCGATTCTAAAATCGCATTTACACGCATATTGACAAACGGTCACAGGCGAATTATAAACTTTAATGATGAGACAGCACTGGCCCGACAATCCAGTCTACTGTCCTGAGCGTTGCCCACGCTGGCCCCGGGCCATTGGGCAGTCCTTATTGTCGAGCCTTGTGTTTGCATAAAAATTTGTCAAGACAGATATTTTTGAACAGTAATTCTGTGTATATATGTGTAATCAGGATGTGTCAGTAAGGGTGAGTGAGATCATTTGTGACTTTTTTAAGCATCAATCAGGTCTTACACTATCACTCTTAATGACTCTTTTAACATCAAGCAAGTCCTGCATTTTTATTTGATCCTGCATGTAAATTTTAAAACCAAAACATCAGCCGCAAGTACTTTGCCTCCAATGAATTGACGCAACTTTTGAATTAGGCATAAGAAAACATACAAATAAAGATAATTTTAGGTGTTTAATTACTATTTAGAGCAGTGGAATGTTGACAATTCTTACATCTTTTGCCTGTAGCTCGAAATTAGACTGTGCGCATTATGGCATTGTAACACATCAACAACACTTTAAAGTAAATGAAACACTACACTACATTTTATAAGATGATTTAGTTCCCCATAATAGAAGATAGTCTTAGCATCTGTTCATTTTAAGGAGGAAAATTCTTATTGTAAAATAAATATACCACAGTTTATTTATTGCTCTAATGCTCTAATTGTAAATTCTTCAGGCTCATAGAGTGGTCCAGAGATGACATATTTTTGTATGCAAAACCCAGAAGCGAGTTAACATTTTAGCACTTCCAGCTCCGTTGCCCCAAAGTCAATGGGATTTTTTTAATGGGTTTTTGGTGAAATGTCTCAAATAAGGTTTACAGTTAACAAACACTCTAAATATGTTTACGTTTTATTCTACGACATAAAACACACCAGTAGTAACGCGCTGGTGCTTTTTAAAGCAAAAGCTTTTTTAAAGCTAAAAGGGACTACAGTTGTCGGGATGGTAAGAGCTGTTTTTTTTTTGGGCGAATTGGTAAATGGTGTGCAAACACGGTACACAATCCAACATAGTACACTAAAACATAATCTTTAAAGTTTATGTAGGGCACAATCATCAAGGAAGTTTGTGGAAGCTTGGTGATGGTGACATTGAAGTCACGACCGTGGTGTAGTCAATTTGTAGCCTTCAGTTAACTTTTTATATCTGACTATTGTATTTAGGCTTCAAAATGTACAAAGAGAGTGTTAACTTGTAAAGATTATCTTGCCAGACAAAACGTGTAAGTGTCATAACCGTTTGTTAATCACAGAGCTTATTTTTTGCGATTTTCCAAAAGTCTATGGGTGGCACTAACTTCCGGGTTGGCCTACAAAAATACATCATCTCAGGACCACTCTATTAAGTATGCCAGGTTTTTGGTGTTTGAGTGCTGCTGATCACCGCCCCCTTCTGGAGAGAAAGAGCAGAGACTGCATGTGTGCGCTACTACTAATCCACTGCGTCTTAAGCGGTTCAGATGTCAGGAGTTTATATAGGTTAATAAGGAGTTAATATTAGGGATGCAACAATACAGTTAGCCCACGGTTCAATACATACCTCTGTTTTTAACCACGGTTTTTGGTTCGGTTCGGTTCTGATGGCTTGACACATAAGTGTTTTTTTTTTTGTTATTCTATTATTCTCTTAGGCAATAGGAACAGTAAGAGGTTAAGAAGAAAAAATAAAAACGATTTATTGCAATACTCCTTTATTTTACTTAAAAGCAAAGAAAAGTCCACTAGTTCCTAGTGTATTGTATAATATAAAATATTTTTTTATTTTAAAATAAACACTGACATCTCACAGCTGCTGGTAGCCCATGTACAAACTGGGGAACAAATAAATTCCTAAATTTTGAAAATAAACATACATGGGAAGTTAGTAAACATAAATTGACCATTTCAAATAAACATACTTGTACTTCAGTAAACATAAATAAACCATCTTAATAAAACTTAACAGTACTCCAGTACAGTATCCTTCATTCAGAATGTAAAGTGCAATTTCACTTAGGTCAGCTATCTATTCCTGTATTTTGAGGTTCTTCTGTAAAAAGATAAGCCTGTCAACATTCTCTGCAGACGCCGGCGCTTCCTCATACTGTAGCCTCACTTCACCGCCGCTCGCCATGTTAAAGTGTGGAATGATGGTTCAGCGCCCCCTAACTTTAGAGCATAGTGATGAAATATTTACTCGCGGTGAGGAGTTTCCTCATCTCAGCTCGTAGACTTACAGGCACACACCAACAGTCAATTCGGAGAGAAATAAAACGCACATAAATTATTTAAACGTAAAACCGAAAAAACGCAATTCACAAGCGCGCATTGAACCGTGGATGTCGGACCGAACGGTTCAATATTATATTGAGAATTGTGGCATCCCTAGTTAATATAGCTTTTTTCTTTAGCATTACATTCAACAAAAACACATGAGATATGTTTGTTTATGAGACATTCTTGTCTTGTCTTCTTATTCTTCTAGTCTGTCTTGGTAGTTACAGCTGATTGGGGCAGAAACTATCATAATACAGCAGAGACTAGAGGTCAACCGATACATTGAATTTGCAGATTAATCACCAACGATAATGATAATTAGAACTAATTAGAATAATTTGAATAGGCAAAAATCCTGAAAAATAGTTTTTTTTCGGTTGCGTTCATAGCAGACAGAGCACGGAAGGCAGCAGGCAGAAAGTCTGCTGCTAAACTGCTGTGCTCTGAATTATAGAGTGCGAAAGCGACCTCTAGTGGCGGAATTAAAACTTACACTAAAGCCTCCTGCTGTTTGATTTGAAACGTGATGCGGTTCTGTATGCTTCATGGACAGGAGAATACACCAAAATGGAGGCGACATCACGGAATGTAAAACAAAATAAAGGAAATGCATGCACTACAGCGCAGTGCAGGCTTACATTGTAGACGTCTAGCAATGAAATGACATGGGACCAAGCGATAATAAAAATCAACAAGACAAAGAGATTAATTTTGAATGATTGTAAAACTGACAAATCGTAATGTCCTTCCAAACGGGTGACCTTTGTTTTTGACCTTTTATGAGTTTATGAGTTCTGTCAACTGTGGGGCCACCAATTTTGTGGAAAAGATTATGGAATAAAAGAAAAATGCTGATGAAGCTTATCCACAATAACAGGGGAATGGACTTTGTTTTCAAGTAATTAAATCATCAGAATGTTATTTAAGATCTATCAGGCCGCTGTGCCCACTGATTTTATTTTGGTTGTTGCTGCTACTGTTTTTTGTAGGTTTTTTCATTGAATGTTCATTGAATCATTTTGGGGCAAACACTGACTTAGTTTGCTTTACTGTGAGCGCCGTCATGATTTGTCTGCTTAAACTGTGAAGTAGTTTTGTAGTCTTGGTTGGTTTTGTTAGGGAGATGCAGCTATTTGTAATAAGGATTTGTATTTTACATAAGTTAACAGTTTTTAATTTTGGTGGTAACTCTCTTTCTGTGCTTTTTAAATGTTGCTAATTCCGGTGTGGACAAGCCTTTTAAATGTTTTGTAAGGTAAATGTTAAATGTTAAGAACAACACTTTTTCAATGGGTTAGTGTCATTTGTGTTTTCGTATGAATTTTTTAGCAAATAGCTTTCTTTGCCACTAGACTGGGTGCATTCACCGTCTTCTGTCTGCACAGATGTGGATTCTTTTTACTTTTATTCTACTTTTATTATTTTAATTTTTTCGCATCTATTTGTAGCCACAGTACAGTAAAGAAAGAAAACCATTTAGATCTGATGCATCAATTATCTTTTGTCACGGTCAGCTCGTTCTTGACCGTCACATAAAGAGGATCACACAAACAAATGAGTTCTTTGAATTTCCATGTTGTTTATTACAAAGTTGTCTGTTCGAAACAAAATAGCACAATGTCTAGGGAATTAAATAAACAAAAGAAAATAAGAATCCGATGGGTAAGAAAGGTTGGAGCAAATGACCTCTCTGGAGAAACACGTTCTACCAGAGGAAGTCCTGTTGAGTAGATCAGCCAGATATTTATATTCTCCACCCATAAATTATCCAATTTGACATTGACGTCACATCCAGACGCCACACTGCCTGCACCAGGTGAAAAAGAGAAAGACAGGGTCGTAACACAGTTACAATAGCAATCCAAATCTAAATATTTTATTTGTAAAGGATACACAAAGTAGCAAGATAAGTATTTAAGAGGATCTTTAGTATGTTAATGTTAACGAATTAACTACGCATTGTTAGTTATTTGTATGACTTGGCTTTCCATAGTTAAAACATCCTGTTCGGCTGACTTAAGCTAATGCTTTTGTTGCATATGGGCAACAAAAGCTAGAGCTGCACGATTCTGGCGATTTTGATTCAAATAGAGATCACGATTCTCCAACGATTCTGAACAGCAACTATAAGTAAATTGACTATAACTTGAATATTAATTGTCGCAGTATATGTAAAATGTTTAATTTCAATGATTTTTAAATCCGTTTTAATGATTTTTTTTATCAGTCACTAATAAATATTTCACTTGATCAATTACTGGATGAATCAGCATTGAATGAATGATTCATGAAAAATACATTTTGAGAGTCGTTGTCCCCACCTAGTGGTGAAACAATGCAATCGATAAATGTGTTATTTGAAGCGCCAATTTACGTTCAGAGTGTGATCTGCTCTGTTTTGATCACGTAGACATTAGTGTTTATATGTGAACTTTTATCCCTGTACTTCTGATCATTTGAATATTTCTAACCAGGGTCATAATAAGACCTCAATTAGGACTGTTCACACAGAATGTGTTTTTCAAAGGCACTGCATTATTTATCATAGTATTTTGTAAACACACATACAGTACACACACGTTTGTCCGCTGCACTTGTGTTTTGGGCGTTTAACGCTCCGAACCAACCCTTACACAAAAAGGATAAAGAAAAAGTAGCGCAGTAAAATGGAAAACAAGTTTTATAGGCTACTGCTTTCTCTGCTTCGCCGGAATCACCAACGGCAACAAAAAATGTTTGACATTTGCAAATGAGATCGTATGGGTGTTTGAATCGCGATCTCGATCCTTTAACGATTAATCGTGCAGCTCTAACAAAAGCCCAACATAAGATTGATCAATTGATGATCAAGTTGGATATTTACAAGGAAAAGAGTGTATCTGTACAGCTAGCTAACCCTCTAGCTTGTTCCAATGAAGTCTACTGAAGAACACGTTACCTACTTGCAGGCCCTTAAAGATATGCTGTCACATTTCCTAATAATTGTTATTGTACAATTTTCATGTCTTAAGAATTTGAGATAAGCTAAATAGCTTGATTAATTCACATAAAATATTGCCTAATCATTATGCTAACCACCTACACACAAATAAATGTTTATGTAGGTTAATAGAACAATATGATTAGTTAAAAAATAACATGCTTTACACCAATGTACAGACAGTAGTGAGTAGTTTTACAACTTTAAACTATATTTACATTTGAAAATGAATTAAAATAGAAACATGCCTGGAAATAGCCTGTATTACAATATCATAAATAACTTTTGATATAGATATTCTGTTCATTCATAAAATAAATAAAGATGAAATGTGTGCATAATGTACAAACTTGCTAAGGGTAATTGTCAACATGTGCTTTAATAGCATTGATATAGGGATAGGTGCCCCCCCAAAAAAATTTGCCATCATTTATTCACATAAGTTTTTTGTGAACTATCCCACTGTTTCCCTTTTCTCTTATCAGCTTGGTGTATGGCAGCTCTAGATCATCACATCCAGAATCCGAACTTCTTCATCGTCAAGCCTATGCCACTCCTCATCCCCTGCAGGGTTATGCTACCAATCACCATCCTGGTGGTTCTGGCCAGGGTGGGGCTTGGGGTGCAGCTGGAAGAAGCCTGGGTGAGTTTCAGACTCTATATTCACATCCTCACATTCTTGTTCTATTGCGTTTGTGTTTGCAAGAAAGCAATGCAATTTTTACAATACAATACATTTTTGTTTGTTTTGTCTATTCTGAACATCTGAGGAATAGAACCAATCAAGATAAAATCATGATTTTTAATTATAATCTGTGAACTAAATAGTTTTATGAAAGCCCAAAATACCAGAACCATTCAAAAACGGTTCTAGTGCAACCTGGGCCAAGTGAGCGGATCCTTAATAGCAGGGTCTTTTTTCATAAAGATTGTTTATTGTGACCACCGTTTCCAGTAAAGAGGGTCTTGCACTGGACAGAAGTGTGCCTCTGGTCTTCAATGCGTAAAAAATTTTCTTTGACTGTACACACACTGGACAGTAGTGCAGCATCATTCATTACACTCATTTAACAGACGCTTTTATCCAAAGCGACTTACAAGGGGCTCATTGCAGCACCTAGGAAGCAAGAAGGGGGTAAAAAGCCCTGCTCAAGGGCACCTCAGTTGTTTCCTGCTGGTACTTGGGAATCGAACTGGCAACCGAACCAGTAGGCCACAGCTGCCCTATACACAAGTGTTTTGTATGGCTGTATACACACTGGATATAAGCGCATGTCTTTGAAAAGTGAATACATTATTTTGTATGAGTTTATGCACATCGCTGGTGCACATCTTCAATTCACAGTCACATAGTTCAAAATTACATCACAAGATATATGTCCCAAATCGTCATTAATCGTCATACCAGGGTTTTTCCTGGCTGAAAATAAGGTCCTGGTCAATTTTCATTTTGGTGCATCACCAGATTTAATGTTAAAGTGCAAGTGGCATGGATTTTTTATTTTATCTTGTTCCCTGAGGTAATATTATTGTATTATTAATGTTTTTTGCAAAACAAAAAGACTTCCGTGTTGTAGCAGGTCAGTTTACTCGTTGCTCACAGTCTTGTTGTCTGTCTTGGCAGTCTGTGTACAGCTGACTGGGGGCGGAAACTATACATATGTGTCCCTATTGGTGGCTGAAAGTGTGCGACATCACACACAACCCCGTATCTTGATTCATCCGTAATCTTAGACTGTTCAAGTTTTACGAGGATTAAAAGAAAATAAGTGGACATATTTTTATCACTATAGGGTCATTGTGTAGACATATTGCTGACACACATTAATGTTTGAACAACTTTTATAAAAGTTAATTTTCCATAATAGTTAGTATTACAGGATTTGAATTATGCAGTATTTCCAGTTAAAATTAGCAAATTTACTGGCATCAGATACACTAACACTAAACACTAAAACAAACACCACTAGGACTTCATCTTAGTTGTGAGGTGTTTTTTTTAGTTGTGAGTTCTTAACTTTTTACAGTTAAATATATAAATACAAATATAAATTTCCTCTCCCGAACTCAAGTCAACATGGTAGCACCCACACAAGGTAACGTGGCAGTAGTTTTTTTTCTAACTTTTAACATTGGGGAAAAAAAGAAAAAACATACACATTTAGCCAAACTACTTAAAATTGTTTTTGGTGTATTAACAGAAGCCTTATTAACTAATTATTGCCTAATTAGTACTTGAGCAATTACTATATTTATACAAATTATTATAATATTATATTTATATTAATAATTATATATATTACTAATTGTTCGTCAAGTACACGATAAAATTTTGTTATTACTCAGTACCAATTTTAGTATGGATTTGGTATTGTACATTACTTTTTCATCTTGATTATTTAAACTTTTTAACACATTGTGTTAATTGTATGTTCGTATTTTCATGTCATTATAGGCCTGTCTGGACTGTTTGATGCTGGGCTACACCATGCAAGCCCATCTGGCCCTGATCCATCAGTTATGAACCTTATATCTGCTTTAGAATCCCGGGGTCCACAGCCACCTCCCTCTGCTTCATCTCTCCTATCGCAATTCCGCACTCCATCATGGCAGACTGGTAGGCAGAGGGTTTTAGGGAATTTGAATAGGCGTTCCTTGTATTTTAAAAGTATGCAACAAAATAAGATAACATTTTTGATAATGAGTGCACAGCCACTTCTGACAATGGCCTGAATATGTTTCAGGAAATATAGAAAATATTAGAAAATATTAAAAATTAAATTATAGTATTTTCCCACCTCAATAATTGTACAATGGTCACAGCTGTTGAAAGTCGTTGCTGTCTTTTTTACTTTTTTTAGTATGCTTTTCTCTAACGTTTGTGTATTCTTTGTCTCTTTATTCCACTTTTTAGCCATGCATACTCCTGCCCCTGCAGAGCTCTTTATCTCGAGTGCTCTTCCAGGTTCTGCATCCTTCCCATCCTCTTCTGCTTTGTCTGCCTATCAACACCCAGCTTCATTCTCGGGACGGTCCTTTCCTAGTGTGGCCCCCTCATTATCATTACAGGATGCTTCCACCTTCAGTCCCAGCACCAATGGTCTTCTGTCACCCCATGATCCATTACTTCACATCAAGACACCTCAGTCAAGCCTAGGCTTTGATCGTCTGTTGTCATCACAGAGTGCAGCTTACCGTGGGAGTCATGATCCAACTGGAAGTGGTGTCACATCTGCTCAAGCCTCCTCTGCAGCATCAACTTCTGCCCGTCATTTACAGTCTCATCAATTCAACTTGTTGTCCTCCCAGCTTCAAGACCAGTCCACTCAGTTGTACAGTGCTTCTGTGTTTTCCTCTACCCCTACTCCACCTCAGGCAGCATCCCAAGAGCAGACAGTACCAAGACAAGACAGTGTAATTAAACACTACCAACGTCCCTCACAAGCACAAACCTCCTCATCCATGCCCCACCCCCTCCAGCACTACCTCAGCTGTGGTGTGTCAGGATATCAGCAAGCCGCTCATAGTCGCCATGCTGGCCTCTCTTGCAGTCCTCTAGGTGAACACAGTCCTTCTTCAGACCATAAACCCTCCCCCAGGACTGAACATTATAGACCTATTATTCAGCCTTCTTATGGGGCCTCATCTACGTCATCATCTGGTGGGGCAGGAAAGGGGACAAAAAGTAGCTCCAGCAGTGGTTACTCCTCCTCTGGATCTGCATCCTCTTCCAGAACCCCTCACACTCCCCCCTCTGCCTCATCTGCTTCATCTTCATCATCTTCCTCCTCTTCTGCGTCTGCTAGTACTTGTCAGTCGAATTCCATTCCAGTCACCACTTCTGCCTCTACATCCTCTCGGCAACAGCCACCAACTCAGGCTGCACCTCCCACTCCTCAAACACATTCCCAACCCCCTCAAAGTTCCTCTAACTCCACACAGCAAACGCTTTCCAAGTCATGCCTTTCAGGCTATGGGTCTCCAGTGGCTTCGGTCAAGTCATCCAGTGGTGTCACCGGCCAAACCCCTCCTCTCCCACAAACTCAATCTTTCTCTCCAAGTCAGCCTCATCCGTCACATCTTTCTCAGTCATATGGTGGATTCAATTCTCCACAGTCACATGATCTACCTTCAGCTAGGACCTCTGGAGTTACAAAAGGTTATGGGAATTTGGGAAGTCAGGCATTTTCAACAGAATCTGTATATGGAACTGATTCAGGTTATGGGTCTTTGCCACCATCTTTAGGGGGAGCAGGCAGCCCCTCAATGGCCTATGGGGCATCAGGACACTCTCCAGCCCTTCTTCGATCAGGAGCAAGTGGTGGAAGAACTGGTGGTAGTAGTAGTGGAGGTAGTACAGAAACTGGAGGTAGCAGCAGTGTGGGAGGTGGAGGGTGTGGGGGATCTTACCCTATCCCTGATTCTAGCCCGTCTCCATCTGGCAATACCGGAATCATACACCCTGGTATGCATTCTCCTGCACCTTCACGACCTGTTCAGTCACCTGTTGGAACAGGATCCAACAAATATCTGTCTTCTGTTCTGTCTCCCTCATTTCTGCCTTCTCCACAAGGGTACACAGACACAAGAGTGTCTCAATCACAAGCCTACCATCCATCTGCACCTCCCAAAACAAAGTCTGATAATAACATACTTGGTGTAACAGAGTCTCAACCACAACAGGAAGATGATGTTGATGATGATTTCCTCATACAGCACCTCCTTCAAGCCCAGAGCCCTGCTCCTCAAACATCCCACCACCATCCTTCTCAAAGCCATCATCCCACACAGCCCACCCGACAGTCTTCAGTACTTGAAGCTCAGAATGGAAGTAAGGGGCTTCCTTATGAAATAACCAAAAGTTCAGCAGAGAGGTATCACCTTCAAAGTGTTATACGAACACATAGTGCCACCTCTAACTCTGCCAATTCTGGCTCAGGGAATGGCGCTGGACTGGACAGTCATTTGGAGATGTCCCTAAAGAAACAGCAGCAGCAACATCAACCACAACAGCAGAAGAGTAACAGAACTGTTAGTGACGGAGGACAAGGAAGTTCAGATCAAACTCATACCCATACTCACAATCATCATGATTCTATGGGATCAGTGGTACATTATGGGCGAGGTGACCCATATTCCCAGCATTCCATTCCTCAACACACTACCCCCCACCATCAGCACACTCCACATACACCAACCCATCAACAATTACACTCTCACCCACACATGGATCTTCAGAAAAAAAATCAAGATTCAGGAGATATGGCGTACATTCGTAAGACACCTGATCTGCAGCAACACCACCATCAACAACAAACTCCGCATCATCAGTCACATTCACAGCAACAACCGCAGCAGCAGCAGCAACAGCATCAGTCGCAGTCTCTTATGGATTCTCCTACTGACCAACCTAGCAAGCCTCCTCATTTGTTGCAGTCTGTGGTGTCCCACACACGCAGCAAAATAGATCCTCAGCAGCAACATTCTGTAAACCAGCAGGCCCTCATGGAGGCTGGAGGAGTCGTGTCACCAGAGACTCATTCTCAGCTCCAGTCATCCCGACTTCAACTCCAACTTCAGTCCCAGGATTTGGACACAACTGCTCACTATGGTCATGTTTCCCAGCAACAAGACCAAAGCCGCCCTAAATCTAACACAGTTTCTTCACTAGACATGCTGGAGCACCTCTCACAAACAACTAGCCAGGAGGCAGGGATGGTGGATAAAAGAACAGGAGGTGAAGGAACCCGGGGAAATTCTGTAGCAGCAACAGCAAAACTGTAGAGCGGCACAAGTCACAGGAGCAGCAAAGACATTCATCTCACCATTCCACACAGCACCATGCCTCTGAGTTACACTCATATCGTCCTGAGCCAGAAATTATTTTATCAACTACATCCCATGGACATCCCCTTTCCCACCATCATCACCAGCAGCATCAACCACAGCACGGTACTCAGCATTCTAACTCCCACCATCAACACCCTCATCATTCACAGAGCCATCATCATCTTCCTCCACGGACCTCTACAGCTTCTCAGCAACAAGAGCAGCCTCACCCCTCCCATTCTTCTCAGATTCATTCTTCTCAACTTGATCAGCATCAAGGAGAGTCCCACTTTGACACTACAAATCCATCAATGAAATCAAATCAAAACCAAAATCAAACCCAACAAAGCCAGAGATTTGTTCCTTTAACATCTATATGTTTTCCTGACTCTCTTTTGCCGGATGAGGAACGCTCATTCTTTCCTGGAATGGATGATATGTTCTGTCCAGAGGAATACAAATCCACCTGCTCAGGGGGAGCTGGGCAGGGTCAAGATGGAGTTACAGTACAGGAAGGAATGGATGAAATTAAAACAACAACTGTGGGAGGAAACAGTACAGGTCCAAGATATGATATGCTTGGCCATCACAGTGAGGGGTTTGGGCAGTATTGCCATGATCTTTCGGAATCTGACAATGGAACCATGCACTTGGATCTTGATTCTTTGAAGACTCATGAACTCCCATCAACAGTCAACACAGAGCAGCTTGGACTGATCCAGTCTCAACCAGCCAGTCTTGGAATAGGGGCAGCTGGAAGTATTGGGGAAGCATCTGGTGCCAAAATAGGTGGTACTGGAGGGTCTAGTTCTGGATCAGGAAGTCTGACTTCTCCTATATTTTGTTCCTCTCGTCCAAAGAAACTCCTGAAGTCTAGTTCTTTCCATTTGCTAAAGGAGAGACCTGATCCAAACTCCTTGCCTAAGAAGAGCTATGCACAGGAGTATGAATTTGAGGATGATGAGGAAAAAGCTGACATTCCAGCTGATATTCGCCTCAACAGCCGAAGCCGACTTCCTGATCTGATACCAGACCTTGTATCCAGTTGTCGCAAATCAAGTGAAGTAGGAACTTTAAGCCCATTAATGGGTGATATAGACTTTGGATACCCATCCCTTGCTGCTCCTCAAATGGTGGCACAGGATGGAGCTAAGAAAAGAGGCAGGAAACCAACAAAGCCCAAACGAGAAGGACCCCCCAGGCCACGGGGGCGGCCACGGACACGGCCATTACCTGAACCTCACCACCCTAGAGGTATGGTGGAAGAATATGGAGTGGGTTATGTTTCTGAAAGAGGCAGGGGGAGGGGAAGAGGCAGAGGCAGAGGTAGAGGTAGGCGGGATGCATCTATGATGGACATGGAGATGGCTAATAAAGATCCAAATCAGCTATATCAACAGCACATGCATCAGCAAATGCACAACCAATCACAGCAGCAGCAACATCATCAGGAGCCAGTTAAACCCATTAAGGTAAACTAATAATAGCTTTGAATCTATGTTTATACTGTCAAAAGTCAGACCCTTATGTGTAATTAAACAGTCCGAAACTTTGTATGTGTTTGATGTTAAAAAATGTTCTTTGTTCTCTCTCTTTCCAGGTAATTATCTAAATATCTTGTCTTTCTTTATTAGATAAAACTTCCTGTGGGAACCATATCAGCTTCTGATGCCTTCTTGCGACAAGACTCTTTATCAGGCACTGATCCAGCCCTCTCAGATGGTTCCCTTGGCTCAGCTCCATCATTGGGCTTAAGTCCTGGGACACCAGATGTGCCTGACACGATAAGTTCTCAGGACAAGAACAAGTCTAAATCTCAAGAGGTAAGCTGTTGTCTAACACATATTCTAGAATTGCATTTTTATCTATATCTTTCATTAAATATAATCATAAATATTGTAACACACACAACACCCATGCATGTGCGTGTGTGTGTGTCATTATTATATATATATATTGTGTATTTTATATTATATAAGTAAATTTCTTCCTTAATTTTCAGACAGAAGATAAAGAGTCAGAGAAGACTGGCTTTGTTGCATCATTTATAGATTTTCTTAAGTCTGGCAAAAGGCCTCCAGGAATGTCAGGAGGGTCAGCAGACAAGGTTGGCAATGAGGATGTATCTCCTGGGAAAAGTGGAGGCATTCGCCCACTCTCCCCTGAACCATCACCTCCACCAAAAATGGTATCTGGATATGGAGATGGTGAAAGTGATGGAGGACTGTCTTTGGGTGGCTGCCCTAGCCCATGTAAGCGTTTGGATGAAGAACTGAAAAGGAATCTTGAGACATTACCCTCCTTCTCCTCTGATGAGGAGGACTCTGTTGGAAAGAATCAGGACCTGCAAAAGAGCATTTCTTCTGCAATTTCTGCACTGTATGACACCCCTCAACTCAGCACTTCCTCAATGCAGACTCCTTTACTTCCACAACCTCCTCCATCTCCTCTTGAACCACTGACACAAACACAGCATACACAAGCCCTCAGCCCTCAAGCAATTATGCATACTCATTCTCCTTCACACACCCATTCTGTTGAGCCTGCAAGTAGGCATGCTGCAAGAGAAGAACAAGAGGAAGAAATGGAAGAAAGACAGAAAAATATAGACAAGGTAATGGAACAAGACAAGGAAGACAAAGATAAAGTTACAGATATGGAGCTGCTGAGTGTTCCCAGAGATGGAGGTAAGGGTCATTTTTGGAAAGTCTTACAATAAAAGGTGAATTAAGCAGCTGTGCAAACCAGTGCAAACACTTTAAATGTAGCAACAGTTAGAAACACTTATTATATTGTTTTGTCTCTGTAGTTGTGTGTGTTTTTATAAAATTAAAAGTACTGTTTTTTTTATTGTAGACTCACCTGAAGTTCTTGAAGCCCAAGCTCCGCCTTCTCTTGCATCAGTTTCCCCTTCAACTCCAGGTCCTTCCTCACTTCCTCCCATCCCTCTTCCTTCTCCTATCCCTCCACAGGAGGATAATACACCCCCTCAGAAGTTTTCACCACAACAGTTCTTACCTCCACCTAGTCCTGTGGTTTCCTCTGTGCCTGTTCTCTCTGCTTCACCTTCTCATGTAGAGCCCTCTGCATCTTCTACCCTGCCTTCGCCCTGTCCACCTCTGATACAGGAGACTATTACAGAACCTGTCTCCCCCGAAGAGCCCCCTGCACCTCAGATTGTACCTTTGCACTTGGCACAGAAACAAAAAGGTGGTGCCATTGTTGGAGAGACTGATGAGGATGAGAGTGAGAGTGAAGGCGAGGGCATTTTCAGAGAGAGAGACGAGTTTGTGGTTCGGATCGAGGACATAAGGAGTCTAACGGTACATAATAAAGCAATCAATTTCCTTTTCATACTTTGATTTTTCAATTGATCAATTTTAATTTATCAATGATTTATCAGTTTTCTTTTATACTTTGATAGGGCTTGGTTAGCAATAGTGTATTGCATATTGATGGATAATTAATGTGATATACTATATATACTAAGGTGTAATTTCCCCACCTTTCTCCCCAGTTGGCCCTGCAGACAGGACGAGAACCCCCTCCTATCTGGCGTGTACAGAAAGCTTTGCTGCAGAAGTTTTCCCCTGAGATTAAGGATGGACAGAGACAGTTTTGTGCCACTAGTAATGTGAGTCATGACAAATCAATGGCACAATGTTATTTCATGCATTTGAATACTAAACAAATACTTTTAAGGCAAGTATTAATATTACATAGCTAACATTTAATTACACTAAAACTTACTAAAATACATGTTTTCAATTATTTATGGTTTTAAATAATGTTTTTTTTAATCTTATATAGTTCTGTGCAAAAGTTTTAGTTGAGTGTAAAAATGCTGTAAAGTAAGAGTGTTATAAAAATAGAAGTGTTAATAGTTTTTTATCACTTAACAAAATGGAAAGGAAATGAGCAGAAGAGAAATATCAATATCAGTGATCAGCCTTTGCCAGCAAAACAGCATCAATTCTTCTAGATACACTTGCACTCAGTTTTTGAAGGCACTTGGCAGGTTGTTCCAAACAGCTTGGAGAACTAACCACATATCTTCTGTGGATGTAGCCTGCCTAAATTCTCTTTTCTCTTTATGTATTCCGAGACAGACTGATTTCAGTGACAGACTGATTTTCAGACAGACAGACAGTGTTGTTGATTTCAGGGCTCTGTGGAAGCCAAGTCATCACTTCTAGTAGCCCTTGTTGTTTTCTATGCTGAAGATACTTCTTAATGGCATTGTCTGTATGTTTGTGATTGTTGTTCTACTGCTAAATAAATCTGGGGCGAATCAGACACTTCCCTAATACTATTGCATGATGGATCTTCCTGTATTTTTCAGCATTGAGTACACCATTGATCCTGACCAAATCTTCAAGTCTGTTTGCAGAAATGCAGCCCCAAACCTGCAAAGAACATTAGCCATGTTTCACTTTTGTTTGCAGACACTGATTGTACAGCTCTTTAGCCGTTTGGCAAACAACCTGCTACAGCCAAATTTTGTCTAATCAGTCCGTAGCACCTGCTACCATTTTTCTGCATGCCAGTTTATGTTGTCATGCATAGCTGAGCATCTTAGCCTTGTTTCCAGAGGCTGTGATTTTCCATGAAGACTTCTGGCCATATTCATTCTCAGAACAGTAGATTGGTCTTCCTAGGTCCCAGTGGTTTCCGCTAGTTTTTTACTGATTGCACTGCTGGACATCATCTGATGTGGAAAGGAAGTGAGCAGGGATTTGTCTTTAATCTGCCGCATTATGTTGCGACCACAGCGCCTACACTCCTCAACATTGCATGTTTCTTTGTGCTTCTTTAAAATAGCTTGAACAGCACATCTTAAAACCCCAGTCTACTTCGAAAGATTTGCCTGGTAAAGACCTTGCTGATTTAGTGTTAACTACCTTGTGTCTTGTTGATGTGTTCAGTCTTGGAACTGACATGGAACTGTCTTCCACAGCCTTACCTAAGTAGCCTAAGTAGAGTTTGGTTGTTCCTTGCAATGTTTTAAGCCTCCCACACATCTGTTCATGTTTTAATTAATACCTGTGTTTCGACATACTTATGAAATTGATGATCAATTATACCTGCTTGGCCTGCAAATCCCTACTAATTGTGCAAGTGTAAGAATTGATGCTGGTTTGACACCAAAGGGTTGTCACACTAAATTTCACACTGATTTAGATTTTTTCTGTTCGCTCACTTTGTATTTTGTAAATTGATAAAAATAAACATTTAAAATTATACAAACAACTGGATTCGCTATACACTTTCTGGCACACTTGCACTGAACTTGCTTATTTCTGGAGTGATGAGGTTTTTAAATTTCTATAAGCAGCTACAACATCACTAATTTTTTTCACATTTTAAAATAATAAATGTTTTATATCTATGGAATAACACAAATATGATATAATGTTGTGACTACAAAAATGTAAAATAAATATAAAATTGTTATATTTTAGCACCTTCAAAGTAGCCAACCTAAACCAAGAATTTGCAAAAAGAAACTTGGCTTGAAGAAACTTTATGTATAAACTTAAAATGCTTAGGAAGGTTTCTTCAGGCACATTGTAGACATTGCCACACTTATTTTGGACGTTTTTGTCTCTTACTTTATGTCATAATAGACAAGCTTGATGATGGTTTAAAACCTTAGGGCAGTGCTTAAATGAATGAAATGTAAAAAAAAAATTTTTTAGGGTACATAACACACACAGTTTCTGCCAATCTCATATTAATCTTGAGTACCTATAGGGTCTTTAGTTTTATCAGATTCATGAAAGTAAGATCAGCTGTACTGATTCTTTCTGAAAACAACCGAGCTCCTGGCCAGAGCTAAAGAAGCTTTTGCGTAGCTGTCGCCTGCAAATAGGAACCAGCGGGGCTAGTAAAAACACAGTAGGCATGTGCATTTAAGTCAGTAAATATCAGTGGACTATTTTAAATTATTTACATTTTATGTAAGTGACACTTCCTGTTGACAATTGGTGGTGCTATGACTGTCACCCAAAAAAGCCACATTCATGTGACACCCTACGAATAAACATTTAAGTTTGCTCTGAATCACTTGATGCATGCAGATGATATGACACACATTCTTTTTTACTTCTTAGTTTTCAGTGTAGCATCATATAAGTTTTGTGACAATCACACAAATCCCATAGAAGGGATTTATTATATTTATTTATTTATAATGAGCTTACACCCAAAGCTCTGTGGGAGCTTTTCTAACCATCAGAGGAGGTGTATTCCACAGCCTATAGTGGGCGCAAGAAAGAAGGTCTTTCGCCCATAGGTTTTAGTCTCCAAAAAGGCTGTTTAAGGAGAGAGTTATCAGAATTAAGAGAACGAGTAAGTGTGTATGTAATTAAATCACAAATGTATGATGAGGCAGTTCCTTGTACAGCTTTGTATGATAAATTATATGCATTTGTATGGGCTGCATTTTAATTGTTTCTAAATTTTGTCTTTTTGTCTCCTCAATGTATTTTGATCTTCCCAGTATCTGGGTTACTTTGGGGATGCTAAGAAGCGATACCAGCGGCTATATGTGAAGTTTCTGGAAAATGTAAACAAGAAGGACTATGTGAGGGTCTGTTCCCGTAAACCATGGCACAGACCTAGCATCACTCTAAGGTATAACCTTCTGTGCCATCAAAACTTCTTTAAAAATAAATGTCTATCACAATATTCGTATAGATTATTGTCAGTAGCACTACCACAGTATGCTGTTTAATACATTTAATGATTAATATTGAAAATAATGACCCAGGCTGAAGCAGGCTGTCTTGCATATGACACCATACAAGCTGATATTCCCTTTTATGTAACTGACAGCCAATGAGATTACATGCTTTTCTGTTCTCTATTAACATTTAAACAGTCCTTGTGTTACTGTAAGCTGGTCTATGCAGTATGCTAAAACCCTCTGCTACACTCCACTCTGGATCTGTTCACCACAGCATGTCTGAGTTTGTTTAGAAGTAACAAGTCTTTATACTTGCTCTGCAGCAGCAACACCACCAGCAACAAAACAGAAGCAGCATAAGCAGATCTGTTCTGCCAAGACTGTCAATATTTTGTATTTTATTATTCATCAGCTGGTAAAATTGATGTCAGTTTGTACAACCACTAGGGAAACTAAACTTTTAGTAATTAATTAATTGCTAGGTCCTAAGGTATTAATGATCTTATGATCTTAACATTATGATCTAGAATCAGATGATTCTTTTTTTACTATTCTTGTTTTTGCTGTGTAGGAGGCAGTCTCAGCCAGTCCTTAAGTTGGCACCACCCCTGAATAATCAGTCTCCATTAGAGCGGGTTGAAAAGGAAAGAGAGAAGATACAAGAGCCATGTGAAAGCAAACAGAAGAATAATACTTGGACAAAAGAACAGCGAGACAAAGAAAAGAAGGAAAAAAAGAAAGAGAGGGAGAAAGAGGAAAGAGCTCTACCTCCTTCATCTCAGAAGGCTGAGAAACGAGCAATGCTGACAGAACGAGGGAAAGGAGAGAAAAAGAATTGTGGAATGGAAAGGACAGAAAATACTGCCAAGCCTAAGCCACCAAAGGTGAAGGCCGAGCCTCCACCCAAGAAACGCAGGAAGTGGCTCAAGGAAGTTCCTTCTTCATCAGAATCAGACTCTTCAGCAAGTGAGGATGAATGTGAGTATACATCAGGGCTAATCATCTCGGCTCCTGGTGGCTCTACAGGATGCTTGAAGAAACCTACGCACAAAGCTACAGTACTGTGAAAAGTTTTAGGCACTTAAAAAATAATGAAAATCCTGGGTGAGGTTATCATGACCCTCTACAATGCGAGTAAATTGCTCGCATATGCGACTAAATTACCTAATAGGGGTTGGGAATCGATGGTCTGTTTTAATAAAAAAAACAGCACAGCACGGAATAGCACAGCATGGTTCTGAAAAGGGTTCTGTTGCGGCACATGGCCAAGCGCTGGGAGCGGATCCTTTAATAACAGCATCTTTTCTTGTTAATATTATTTACTTCCTCTGCCATTTCCAGTAATTAAGGTGTTTTTTTATTAAAATAAAAAAATTCAGTTAGATGCAAAGAATAAGTTTAGTTCAGATATAATTTCAATGCTTTCTCATTCCACTTTTTTTTCTCTTTCATACACACACTCAACCTGAGAGAAAAACATAAGCTACACATGCTATGTAATACATTTTTACTACACCCCTGGCACTCCCTCTGCCATGTAAATCTTTTTTCAATGTGACTGTCAGGACACGTCTCGGTCTCAGCAGTGTTGTTATAAATTTAATTTCTTTATTAAGAAAAATATACATGTATATCGTTATGTAGCTTTTAACTTATGGTCCTGTCTTACAGTCTCAATGAAAGCTGCTCTAAACACACGAGTAATGCGTGAGATGTACCGGAGCTATGTGGAGATGCTGGTCAGTACTGCACTTGACCCTGATATGATCCAGGCTCTAGAGGACACAGAAGGTAAGAGAGTGTGCCTAACAATGATACAAACACCTCATCTTTGTTACACCTTATCTTTATTAAACAAAAGAGGAGATTTTACCTTTGTTCTTTTGGCTATTTTAGATGAGTTATATCTTCCTCCAATGCGCAAGATCGACAGCCTTTTAAGTGAGCAGAAAAGGAAGCTGTTGAAAAGAATCAATATGAACTCCCAACATCAGGTACTTCTTCTGTTGTGTTTTTGAATACATTCACTAAACATTCATTAGTGCAGTGCATTTTGTAAATGTGTTTTGCAAAATACCTTCTAAAAATACCAGTCAAAACAATTTCTTTCACCACATTTAAAGTTTATGTCCCACCCAACTCGGAAACTCTGGCATCAAAATAAGCTTCGTAAATGCAACTTGACCGTGTCCAAAAGTTGTGATAATTCGATTGCATGTAAAGGGAATGTTAGCAGCTGAATGTCTTTGTTACTTTTCCACAGGAAGCTCTTCACACCTTTCCTCAGATAATGGCAGAGCCTTTGGACTCGGGGGCTGTGAAGGTCAGACTGGGTGGAGAATGCTACAACCGGAAAACGCTGAACTGCGTCAAAAAGAGTGTATCCAAACCACAGGTTTGTACCTTTTATAGTGTAAATAGAAATATTACTTAGATACAGGTAGAAATATAATCAATAATGGTGTGAATTCATTTAATGTTAACTATATTAAAAAATGTATATTTGCTAGTGCCCTCTAGTCTGCATAAGCTCTGTATTAAGGAGTTTGCTTACTGTCACTCACTCTATGTTGTGTCAAAGATTGGACACTAGGAGTTTGCCCTTGAGAACAAATAATCTCTAATTAAAATATGAAAGGCCAATACAATTTTGGCAGGTGGAATCTACATGTATCACTCTCTGCC
Source organism: Beaufortia kweichowensis (assembly GCA_019155185.1). NCBI lineage: Eukaryota > Metazoa > Chordata > Actinopteri > Cypriniformes > Gastromyzontidae > Beaufortia > Beaufortia kweichowensis. Next base: position 3,498,953 of record CM032808.1, read on the forward strand.
CCATTCAAATGGGATATAAAATGGAGGTGACGTAGACCACTCATTAAGCCTTTGTTCTTTGGAATTTGAGCAAAGTGGATAATAGGTCAACTTCACGTGCATCCATGTTTATTATTGCCTCGCCCCATCTCGCACAGGGCCTCTCCAGGAGCCTGGTTCACACATCTAAAAGAGTGGTTTTCTCACTCTCTGGGCCCTTCTTTCCGCAGCCTCCCTGACTCTCAAACCTTCGATGGTTAGGACTGATGGTGAGCAAGGACGGCTACACAATACAGTTCGCCAGGCACCCCCTAAGTACTGGGGGGATTCTCTATACCTCGGTTACAGTGTGGGAAAGCTGCCATTCTTCCAGAAGAGATCACAACCCTTCTGGCGAAGGACGCCATAGAGCCTGTCTAATCAGCAGAGATGTCCAGCGGGTTCTGTAGCCCATACTTTTGCATCGTATCGATCAACCTTGACATAGACCATTTCTGGTTCGGCTGTGATTGGAGGTCATATTAGTACAAGGTCCTTGCTTTTAGTCTATCCCTGACTCCCTGCGTCTTCACCAAGGATGCGGACGCTGTCCTAGCTCCTTTTAGGGAGCAGGGAAGTACATCAACAGTCAACAGTCTCGACAACTGGATCGTCTTGGTTCACACACAATATCAGTTGTTTGCGCACAGGGAACTAGTGCTCTGGCACACCTAGACTGACTGGGACTTCGGATCAACTGGGCATCTCTTTTCTCTTTATGGAACTGGGCTCAGTCTGCATGAACAGCATGCCTTACTAATAAGCGTCCTTAGTGGCTTCTGAATACTTTCAGACAGTTTGGACAGAAAACAGAGGTCCCCTTAAAACTATTTCAAGAGCTAATAGGGCACATGGCAATTTAAGCTCTGCCTTTTTTTCATGGTTTGATGCACATGAGACTGCTCCAGCACTGGTTGGATCCAGAGGTGAGTCTAGAGGTAGGTGTGGCTCAGATAGGCCTGTTTGCCTCCCTGCAAATCACACATTTCTTGGTTTGGAACTCCTCAACTGGGGGACGTGTGATCCCTTTTCCCCCAGTAAGGTAAGAGGAGCATCAAGCTAGTGGCACCTTGTTGGCCCAGCCAGACTTGGTTCTTAGAGCTGATACTTCTAAATCTGCCTCCTTTGCCGATTTCCTTAATGAAGGGCCTTCTATTAGAGGGGAAGGGAACTTTGTGGCACCTGTGGCCACACATCTGGAATCTCCACACCTGGATGGGAAGAGTAGGACCTAGCTGGTCTCACATCTGTGGTAAAAGAGACCATTACCTAGGCTAGAGCTCTCTATAATCTATGTGTGAAGCCATTGTTGGCCCATGTCTTACATGGTACCAATGGATAAGGTGGGTGGCTGGCTGGGCGTACTGCTTGCTTAACACCTTCTCCCCTTTCTCATGAGGTCAGTGCTTCAGGCTCTTCAATTCAATCACTAAGCACTCTTTTCAGTAATGAGCCAGGCGGTGCGGCTCAGCCACAAGGCCTGGCACTCCAGTAGTTTGACCCTAATCAGAAGGGCCCTTGTACCTGAGCTCAGTGCCCCACAAGGTGCGATTCCATTTGGATACTCCTAAAGGAAGTAGTCTCCTGGACAGGGTGGAACCACTTCCTAGTGTTGTCCTTATTGGGGCCTGATCTCACTAGCACTACTGCCTATCCCCCCTGAGTGGACTAGGGAGATGCCTTACATACTTGGCAGAAAGTGATAAGCAGATTCCACTTGCCAGTATCTCGCTGGCCTTTGATGTTTTGATCCGATATGATAGATTCCCAAAGGCAAACTCCTGGTGTCACGCCATCAACACAACTAGTTCATGTAGTCCCTCCATTACGGAACAAAGATTAGTCGTAACTGAGACATTTTCCTACCGGTCAAAGCAATTATACTGTAATAAACAACTGTAATAAAACAATGCAACACAGTCAACACTATTATGACCACTAGGGACTGGCAATATTAGTTTTGCTTAATGATTATCGTTTGATGTAACGCATTTGTATTGGTTTGTTGTTTAAAGCAATTGTAATGTGCAATACTAAAATAAATTGGTGACTGTTTGACATAACTTAATAAATTTGTGTTGGGACAACTTGAATCATTTTTATTGAATAACTAAACTACACAGAGGATTGACTTTCCACCATGCTTTGTTCTTACTGGATTTAGACACCAATGGTTAAAATTAAGTTTTATTTTATTTGTGTTTTTGTGCAGAATAAATTACTTTCAGGTTAAACAAACTAATTTGATACTAACATGTCACCAATCTTGTCTCCACCAGGACCTCAAGTTGTCAACAGAGACCTGTCAGATCTACAGTCTCTACCATTCACTGCATCATTATAAATATCATACCTTCTTACACTGTAAGAAAGAGGTAAGAACATCTTGCACGTTACAAACAAAGGCACACAGAAACACAATATAATTGAGTGAAAGTTTTCAAATTCTTAACTAATCATCTTTTTCCTATAGACAAACACCATAGAGCAGGCTTCAGAAGATCCTGGACAAGAGGAAGTTGTTCAGCAATGTATGGCTAATCAGAGCTGGTTGGAGACACTCTTTAACTCTTTCTTAGAACTGATGGCACTTAGTGCTAAAACTTAAGAAAGGAAAAGAAGGGAAGTGGGAGCTTGAAAGAGAAAAGAAGGAAGTCATACGGTACTAAAAGGTTGCATTTCTGCCTATCTCCCTTGTCCTCCTCTTTTGGTTTACAGTTTTCTTTTCTATTTATGGCTCTTGCACAGTGGCAAGGGATAAGCCTTGCAGATTGTCACTAACAAGTTACTCTTTACAAACATAACCAAGAAAATGTTCAGACAAATGGAATTGACTAAACTGACATCACCTGATATGGGTTGAATTTGCAGAAATTACTGAAATAGAATGGTGCATAGAACCATTAACCTTCGGGTGAAGGATTGTGCTGTTTGGATTACTTTCAGTGAACAGGTTCGTCATCTGCCTCATTTCACTACTGTGAATTTTACACAGATACGTTAAGACAAAAGCAGTTTTGTTTTATTTCTTTTACAAAATGAGAGGGTGTGTGTGTATGTGTGTGTATATATATATATACACACACACACACACTGTGTGTGGCATGGTGTGCATGCGTGTGAAGAGTAACATGCAATTGGAAAGCTAATATGGAAAAATAGGTGCAACGATGTGATGACATTCTCTGCTTTAGTCTACAGAAGTAAAACAAGTGAGCTAAAGTAATACATTTTTTATTTATAGAGATATTCTAACAGGACATACAATACAAATCAGTAATGCTTCATAACAGTTAAATAATGTTAGTTCAGATGCTATAAATAGAACTACTGCCACATTATGTCTTCCTTTTGCATCAAAGATGCAAAAGAGTCAAACAAACACATTTCAAGCTACATAAAATGTGTGTTACTGCAGTACATTCTACACAAAATGGAATTGAAAAAGTGTGAAGAATTTGTTTCCCATTTGGGAGAGATTAAGTATTACTACTATTTAAAATGGAAATTTGTTTTACTTTGTTTGTCTTTTGTCTATATTCTGATTGTTATTTTGGAACAATCTAATACTGTGCTTCTTTCAAAAGTAAAGCTTTTATGTAAATAGTGTACAGCTCTTGATTAAACTCTCCCAGTTCTTCTGTACATGGACTATCCCTCCCTGTATTTGACAAACAAATAAACCCATCAACAACTACATTGTTTTAGATATGTTCTTCCCCTCGGGGTGGTTCACAGTTGTATCCAAAAGCTGAGACCACATTAAAAACGTTCTAATGTTAAATATACAAGAAATGTTTGGTAGGCCTACTGTACTTTCTCTAGGTCATAGTTTTCATTTAACCAAAATGGGGGCACATTAATACTACATCATTTTATTGAGCTATTCAGATTATAAATGTTTTCTATGGTTTGTTGAACTCAGTAGTGGAGCTACAGGGTGACCATGGCTAAATTACTGTGTAACTCTAATCTGGCATTCTCTTGTGTTCCTGGTTCCCCTGTTCTTTTGTGTACCTTGTTTCCACATTTTTGGATTATTTGGACCGCCTGTCAGTACACGATCCGGGATGCTTGCACGATCCGTCCGCGCATGCGCATAATGACGTAGTAGAAAACGTGCATGCGCAAATGATAATTCTGTTTTGCGACGATTTACGACACTGCACGATCTGTTCCGCAGCGTGCGCACCTTTGTACCGCGACACTTTCATTCACTCACGGCGAAAGAAAAGAGAAGTTTGCCCTGTCCTTAAGTACAATACTCAAGTAAATATACTTCACTACTGTCCACCTCTGGTCTCATGTCACTTCTGTGTGCACACTACGTGTTCTTTCAAGTAATTTCCATTGTCAGTTTGAAATACTCTATAACGTTTCCCCAGGTTTGTTTGTAGTTCTTTCTTCATGTAAGTGCAGATAGTCTAGGCAGAAATGCATATTATGTTCCTTATTGTCTTCTGTAAACACCATTGAAGGGATTATTTTCCTCATTTAGATTATATAGATAGATGTATTAGCCTATAATATATTATATATATTAGCCTATTACCCATACTAATACAAAATTACTCAATTTAAAGTTAACTAATATTAGCAGCTTTTAATAAAAAAGACACAAACCGTCTTTGACAATACTACTGAACTCAGATCGAAACATGGCTAGTTAAATAGGCCTAAAGCCATACAGCAATGAATCGCAAAGGGGAGTATGGAGGAAACTGAAGGTTTGCAGTGACAAAGTCTCAGACTTTATTCCACATGTAACCAAAATCGTGTATGTTCATGTAACAACTCCTTTATTATTTTGGATTGCAACCACGTAAACACATCGTAATGCATTTTAAAACATCAAAATAGACCCGCCGTGAACTGTTAAATGAAAAACACAATGTAGCCTACAAAAATATGCCGCCAGTTGTGCCGCCTGGCCGTCAAGTGTTTCATCGCATCCGTTCCACCTGCACGATCCGTTCTGCGCATGCGTGTAATTACGTGGCTCACGGATCGTGCAGGTGGAACAGATCGTGTACTGACACCGCCATCAAAATGCAGGGAAGAGGCAGCAAATGCACATGCAGTAGTTTAATAAAATAATTCAGGAAAAGGACATTTAAACAATGACTAACAAGGGACAAAAGGAACAATAGGGCTGTATATACAGAGGTTAACAAGACACAGGTGTGGATGAAGACAATGATTAGTCCAGACAGGGATTATGGGAAATGTAGTGCAATTGTGAAACCGTCCAGAAGAGGAAGCAGGGACAAGACGGACCTGGGAGACACAAAAAGGGATTGTTACAGTGAGCAAAGTATATTCAACATCACTGATAACTTTTCGCTTATCAAACAGTCTGACTACCCTGCACATACAAAACTTTTTTTTATTTTTTTTTATTTGCTTTCTTTTTAAAACATTACAAAATTCTATGTATTATGCGTAGATAACTCAAATTATTAAAATAATTGTAGGCTACGTTTTTTTAATTAAACATAATATGTCATTTGTATTGTGTAAGGTTAAGTATGGGACACTCCCCAATGCCAAAAAATATTTGACCCCCTTGAAATTTTTTTACAATTCGACCACTGATCACACCATATTTTGTTTCAAAACACAAAATTGTTAAATACAATTTATGATATAAAAATACTATTTATGACAGAGGATTTAATGATAGAAAAACGCTCTGATTTGCACAATAAGTGATCTCTGTAAAGTACATGTACCTTTTTCTTAACTTTACATAACTTCATTACAGTTATCATTTTGTTGTTTTTCATTTTATGCTTTCATCGTAAATAATGTGCCTTGTCAAACAGACCATTAAAACAAGTTTTAAGTAATTTCTGAAAAAAGTCCTTGATTTACACCAGGGTATTTTCAGTGAGAAACTTTTTTTCACGTTACGTGAGGAAATTAATAATTCCCATTTTTATTTAAAATGTAAATTCTGGTAAAATGAAAGTGTAGTAAGAAGTTGATAATGTTTTCAAAAAATCCACAGGCCATGAACTACTCTTACAGAATACACAAAACTTAAGTTTTGTTTAAGTTTAATTTTGGAAGACATGACAACATGTAAGGTGCTTTACTAAATTAATATAGGCTATATTTTTAAAAGAACCACGTGGCACAGAAAAACGTGAAGTTGGTTGAATACAGTATATACGGAGCTAAAAAATGCAATATGAGAACTTCATTTATTTTTATCACCGCAACTTCATACTCCCATTTGTATTATTTCACTTATGACTTCCGTATTATTTTAAAGGAAGCAATAGTAATAATGTCCAAACGGTTTGTATACTGCATATGTGAATACAGTATAAAGCCATGCGCAAAATGCTCACTAAAATAAAGATTGTCTGCTGATCAGTAATGTCTAAGAACATAGTTATTCCGCTTTAAAATTGTTATCTTTAACGTTATTTATACAAGTATTTCTAAAGGTTGTCAAAAGCAAACTCGTGTCCAAGATACAAAAAGAGATCTTCTACCCCATCTAGTGGACTTCTAAGTCAGCTGCTCTTTGGAGCGACGTGAGCAGTGACGTCAAAATGGGAAATCGAAACTGAAGTGGAATTTCCGGGGAATGTTACATTGCGAGGCGTAATAGGTTGATTTAAGACCAGGATTCGTGAAGGATTCGTTGAAAAGTCAAATCCTTCTTCACTTGTTGATTGTAGGTAAGTGCTTGGTTAAATGTTATGTTTGTTGTTGTTTGTTGTTTTGCTTTTTTAATGATCTCATTCATACAGCATATGTTTTTAAAGATATACAGTAGCATATCAGTAGATATATCCATTGTTATACTAAATAATGTTAAGTCTGTTAAGTACTACATTATATAAGTCCGTTGTTATACTAAATAATGTTTTTACTAGTAAGTTTATGCTATTTTTGTTAAAGAGCAGCATAAACAGCATTTTTTGTTTATTTTAGGTTTGTTGTACAGTACTTATGCTTTTTTACATTCTTATACTACAGTCTTGCAAGACGAGACTAGTTAAACATGATCTGCAAAGACTCTCATTTGGTTGTACAGGTGACCCACTGATTGTTTAGTAGGTTGTGTACTCTGTTTGTACCATGGCACAAACAAAACCACTCTTCGTGCCCTGGTTGTACGAGCAAGTGCAAAGTGGAAGGTACCCAGGGGTGTGTTGGAAAAATGAAGAAAAAACAAAGTTCAGCATTCCCTGGAAGCATGCACTGAGGCAGGACTCAAACAGTGATGATGTCCTCATATTCAAGGCAAGTCTGATCATTATTTGTCATCATAAAACTATACATGTTTTATTAATATGTTTATGTGTCACTTATATATTTCTACTGGACCTTTAGACCTTTATTTCAAATACTACTATAATATGTACACAGTGTCTCCAAAAATTTATGAAGAAAATTTAGATTAAAAACTAAATTAAATATATCATAATGTATTTCTTGATTAAGCCCTTTGAGAAACAATATATAGAAAATCCACAAGGTTTCCCAGGATTTGCATGTCAGTATCTTCAGTAAATAAACTTGTTCACTGTCAAAATAAAAGAATTTACAAATAAAATGTGAACACTTAAATGTTGTGATCACCATATCGTAGGACACTATGATGTTCACATAATTGATTTTTCTTTTGTGGAACACAGAAGATGATATTTTGCAAAACGCTGGTTACCAGCACCCATTGACTTTCATTGTACCTTGTGTCCATACTATGAAAGTGAATGGGTCCCAGTAACCAGTGTTTTGCAAAATATCATCTTCTGTGTTCTGCTGAAGCAAGAAACTCATACACGTTTGACATGACATGAGGGTAGGTAAATAATAAAATAATTTTTATTTTTGAGTGAACTATCCCTTTAACCTGATAACTGTCACTGTTTTATTGATCATACACATGAAAATCCACTATCCACTAATGTACAACTAATTTTTTTTACATTTTACATATTAGATATATTTTAAATGTATTATATATATTACTTATTAATAAATTTTAATTTAAGGTATTTTTATAATTAACATTTTATGTTTATCTTTCACTTTAACAATGTAGCACTGTTTCAAAGCAGCTTTACAGCAGAATAAACAACAACAAGCAGGGAAATATAAAAGCTAATTTAATAACTAATATCTAATATCACTAACTAAGTCAAATTTTTTAAACCGTAAAGAGGGTTGTTAACACACAGCAAGATCCAACCTTGGATTTAACAATTGTAACTCAAACGATTTAGGGTTATTGTTTCAAGAATTATTTTTGTAATGCTTACCATGCTAAAAAAATGGTTACAGTGAGTATTGACATACCATGGCATTTATTACTTAAGTACTTAAGAATATACCTTGGTACTACCATATTATTATTTTTTGTAGTCAGTACCGTGTTGTCAATGTGGGCTGTAATATAACTGTATATGTATCCGTAATATAACTGTATATATTGTTTACCATCAGAACATAAGCATATTGATACCATACCGTATTTTTGATATACTATAAAATAGTCATATCACTTTTAGCATCACTTTTTTTACAGTAGCAGCACTTATTTTCTAATTATCTAATCTATTGTACTTATACCTGAGTCAGGCATGGGCTCAAACTAGCACAGCCGGAGATGGCAGGATAAATGGAGATCCCTCTGTTTGGAAGAGAAACTTCCGCAGTGCTCTTCGTGCAAAAGGCTTCCAGATAATATTCGATAACAAAAACGATGCAGCAAATCCCCATAAAGTGTATTTATTTCCAGCTGAATCTCATTCTGCAGGTAGGAAACATTACATGTGTTGTTGAAGTCATTAAAAAAGACAAATGTCTTGTATTATTTTGGATGTTGAAGATCATACAAACCTAGTATTTCTGCTTTGTCCTCTACACATTAAGGATCTGAGGGGTCTCAAGAGACTGATGTGAGTATCTGTTTTATCTTTTATCTATTATGTAGGAATGTATTAAAATTTTGACCACTAAAAAGTAAGTAATTACAATGTTGGGTTAAAAGGAGAAAATAGGCCAAAAATTTAAACACCTGAACATGATGATTATAACAGACTTTTAAACACAGTGATTATATACACACACTTATAAACAGACTAACCAGACATCTTATGTTGTATGTTGCAGGTGTTCTTTTTATCATCAGGTGTTCATTTAGCAACATCATAATAGTGTGTCAAGAAAGCTGAATATTTACTGTATGAATAATGATATTATTACATGTATGAAATTATATTTAAGTCAATATCACATTGATCAGAACTGGCAGGCATAGTTACAGTACACGTTATTGTTCTTACTGACACCAACTGAAACAAATTAGTGCAGTTATAGCAATAGAATGTATGATTGTTATTCATTCTCTCAAAAGGACAAGCTTTTGTGTTAAATAAAATGTGTTTTTTATTTTTAGGCTTTACAAGAACTGTATTTAGGGGAAGAAGAAGTCTTTACTGGTAAGACAGCATTTTTTTAAAATAATTTTGCAGCTTGTCCGTTCTTTTTAAAGGCATAATCCTGTTCTGTTCTTACTCTAAGTTTTGTTATTTACATGTCTGACAATCACATACTACAATGGAGTTAACTCTCGGTTCTGGTAGTATAGTTATACTATATTATAGTTCAAATTATAAGCAGAGACATAATATGAATGGTATAGATTAAAATTAATTTCAAAATCGTCTTTTAATGAATCGTGATAGTTAAGTGAATTTACTTTTTTCCACTCTTATTGTCTGACATGATCAGATTTGGTGGCCTGTGCAGTCCTAGAATACCAAATTTGTCATTTTCCTCCATACATAATATTGTTAAAAACATAGTTTTTGAAACTTTGTTTGATAGACTAAATTTGTTAGATAGACACTACATTTGGTGTGAAGCATCTAGAGACACTTGTGACAAAGCTATTTGATAGAACAATCCGTGTATACTGTGTACATTTTTTCCACTGTATTTGCTCTCTTTGGACCTGCAGTATAGGAGCAACCAATACATTTCAGTCCTGAAAGAACATATGGTTTAAAAGTCATTTAAATTTACCTAACAATTGCTGGATGACACATCTCTGGATGCTAATATTGTCGCTACATCCAAAAGATTATATATTTTAGATCTAGTTCATTTCTCTATCAGGAAATATTAGATTTTGTAGGACAGTAAGATTCTTAACTGTGCTAACAGTGATTAACTTTACATCTTCTGTTTTGATATTAGTTTCTCAACCCCATGATTTGGACCAGTGTTTCATTGACCTAAATCTCCAGCAAAGGTCTGCACAAGGTACTGTGTTTTGAATCTTTTTCTTCAATATGTTTTTTTTAAAAGATAAAAACTAATTATTATTTCATTTTTGGACATCAAAAATACCATTCCTTATTTTGATTGACATTTAACCCAGTGAAGTCCTTGTTACGACCCGTTGTCTAGGGGTTAGACGCGCGTGCACATGTAAGTGACGGGATTCCAGTTACAACAGATCACCAAGAACACAGAATCATAAAGTTAAATAATTTATTAATGAAAATAGGTAGAAATTCTCTCTCCATTGGCTACCGGTTGCTGCCCGCAATAAATTTAAATCACTAATGCTGACATTTAAAACCATCACAAATTCTGCACCCTCATACTTTAACTCTCTTCTACATACCTACAACCCATCCAGATCCCTACGCTCAACGAACGAACGCCGACTGGTGGTACCCTCACAGAAGGGCACTAAATCTCTCTCTCGTTCCTTCTCCTTCTCGTCAGCGGCTTGTGGAATAATCTCCCTAACGCAATCCGTTCTGCCACATCCCTCACCTCCTTTAAGAAACAACTAAAAACACACCTCTTCCACGAACACCTGACATCATAATACAAAAAAAACCTCTCTTCTTTCCTCTACAGGTACTTATCTAGTACTGCAAAACATTGTAAACTTAGCAAAGCACTTCTTAGTACTATTGTTGCCGCTTCTGATGTATCGCTTCATTGTCTCTTACTATTGTAAGTCGCTTTGGATAAAAGCGTCAGCTAAATGCCTAAATGTAAATGTAAATGTAGGTAGAAAGAATAATATAAGGAAATGGAGCAATGACTTCAGGGTGACCCAAGGACAAAATAACAAACCAAACCCACTAGAAAATAAAGACATAAGTAACCTGTAAATAAAGAAATAAAATTACAGATAACTTCCCTGCCTCCCTAAACATGAACACATCGCAAAGATAGTTCAAAAGTAAAGGGCAGGTCACCCCTACGCTCCAAGATCTCAAACAAATAAAATAACTAAACGAACGTCTTCCAGAACAGGCTAGTTTGTAACTCAAACCACAGAATAGATCTTATACAACATAAGTAGCACAAAGTAGCTCGGGGAATTTATAGCTCTCTTTACCTCATGTTCTACACGCATGTAATAGAATGTGAACGCTAAACCAAACAGATAAACAAACTGTCGGTGATCAGTTGTAATGCTGGAATCCGGAGCTCCTCACGCCACGTCGCACACGGCAGAATGAGCTTGCCATGTTTCGGAAACACCGCCCTTTTATAGTCAGCTGGCTCCAAGTTCACCAACCACGTGGTCCGTCACTCAGCCAATAGGCTATCTGTACACACACACATACACACAAGCACATACACAAAGCAAATCGCACAGATGCGAGGATCATAACAGTCCTCAAGACTTTATTTTAAAACTAGGAACATAATTTTGTTTTCCCAGGTTTTGTAGGGCTGGCTGAACAAGAACTGTTCAAAGAAGCCAGTATTTGTGCTATAACAGGAAGTGCTTCTGGGATCGAGCATTTTCCAATACAGGAGTCTCACAGAACTTTGTCTTCAGCTGGATGCGCTATTGGTCAGTTGGAGCAGACAGCTGTGGGTCAATTTACAGCAGCTGAAGTAATGTACGAGAGTGCAACATGCTACCCAGATGGGGAGCAAGTAACTAATCAGGTTGCTACTCCTGGAGCTACTGGTTCATTAGGTAAGAGACTATAAAATTGATCTTTGGGTTTTTTATAGCTGTATTTTTATTTTGTCACTAATTGTCTTTACAGAAACTTATTTTAAGATTAAGGTTTATTACAAAGGAAAGATGATGCTAGATCTGTTGTTGGAGAACGATGCTGGTTTCCGACTGATGTATCAGGAAAGCATGTTAGTTTTTTTAGTACTTTATTTACTAGTCTTAAAATTAATGCCATGGATCATGTTTCATTATAAATGAATGCTTACAGTATACTCTGTAATCCCACAGGGACAATGTATTTGAGAGTTCTCTGCCAGTGGTGAAACTACCTAGTCCAGATGATATTCATGATCAGGTGCAGGCAATGCTTACAAAGGAAATCCTGGAGAATTTGGGAGGTTTGGAGCTTAGGAGATTAGAGGGCGAAATTCTGGGCCATCGCTGGGGAAAAAGCAGGGTCTACTGGGGCGTGTGCAAACATGAACAGGGCCAAATAGCCAAAGAACTCTCTAAAAACACGCCTGAAGTCATCTACTTTTTTAAGGACTATATATCAGGTAAGTTAATCTCACATAATGAAGATGAAATGATATACAGTATATTATAAGTGTGTATAATTGATTTTAGCTCTATTTTTTATGGTTGGTGTCATTATATATAATTGGTCACATGGAAAATGTGTTGCATGAGAAATTATGTCATTCTATTAGGTTTGATGGAGTTTATTCAGAAAGGCAGTGGACCATCTCCATCTTACACCCTGTATTTCTGTTTGGGAGAGAAGTGGCCAGACCCCAAAATGAGACCATGGGAGAAGAAACTCATCTGGATAGAGGTTAAGACCTGTTTTTACTGTAATTCCTGATGATTTCACATGTTTGATGAGTGGTGTGTATTTAGGTAGAATAAACAAAGAGAGATGATCAGACAAACAGGGAAGGGGAAAGGCCTTGTACGCCTCAGCAATGTTTGTGTATACATTGTATACAGTGTATTTTTATATATCTGTATCTGGTCTGTGCTCAAAATGATAAATATTTACCCTTATGTCATCCCAAACCCAAATGTTTTTTTCATACTTTTTTCCCCACAGTGTTGGACCTTAGTGTTTCTAAAACTCTGTGTAAAGCCCTGGGCCAACCCTGTGTGCCCAGTCTAAAAGTGTGCATGTGTTCTTTGATAGAATGTTTAATTCAATCATTTTCAAAAGACTGGAGCACACTGTCGACATCTTTCATATATAATCTTTGTACATATTTTACCCCACAGTCAGCGATCAGGATCTTTTCTTGCACTCCTGTGACATCATCCCCTGGGCGCTTTGGCAGCTGAGCCAATTGGTGGTTAAAGAGCAATTTCAATCACTAAAAGAGCACTTCACAGACAGCAAGCATGTTCTTCCATCTCTGTGCCCTTGGATGCGGCTGATGTATTTTCCCATCTGACTGCCACAACAGTGTCTGTAACAAGTGCTTGGCTATTTTGATGAAGGCAAAAGCCCCCATGTCTGCTTTCCAGCCTGCAAAAACACTGCCAGTCAGTTTGGCAAGTGGTGTTACAATATGGGAGATTCAATAGATGTCTCACTGCCGATGCAGTCGCTGTGGTCCTTCCATCCCTTGTCATGCTTCTTTTCCCTTTGTGAGCGCATGTCCATCTTATGCCGGATTTAGTGTATCATTCTTTGCTGACAAAGACTACAGTAGTTATTGGTCACAGAATCAGTGTCCTGTTATCAAATGTGAAGGATTTATGTGAGCTTCGCTTCCCTATGGTTAAGTACAGGATGTTTTCTCGGGCAGTCACAAGCATCAGTTTGCAGTGGACCGCTTCACCGTCTCCCAGTAGTTGGGGTTTGACAGGTTTTTTTTTTACATTTACATTCATTTAGCAGACGCTTTTAGGGGTGAGGTGTCTTGCTCAAGGGCACCTCAGTTGTTTTCCTGCTGGTCCTGGGAATCGAACACTCTAACCACTAGGCTACAACTGCCCCCTTGGTATCTGGGCTTGAAACACAACCACTGAGTGTGCAGTTGCACATGTACAGTAAGCTGTCCCTGTCACTCATGGTAAAAGCTTACACTGCTGTTTCTGCCATGGCTATCCTACAGGTCTAAAGCTTTCAAAGATTTGCAAAAGGGCAGTATGGCTTATTGAGAAATTGCATCTGACCTCACCCTCAGAGCACATGTGGGTCCCTGGGTTCCACAAGGTCCACTTAGTAGTAGGTAGCCAAGGAGAGACATTTCATAAGAAATGTACTACATAAGAAATGTATTTTTCTAGATTATATTAGGTGGGTGTAGAATTAAAAGTTTGTAAAGTCTTAATCTAACCCAATTTCTCTGACTCTTGATTAGGTTGTTCTGACTTCACTTGAGGATTTGAAGACGATGGCTGTTGCACGTGGGGCTTCCTCACTGCAATCAACAGAGCTTCAACTCTCTTTGGAGCAAATGATGGAGTTGTGTTCAATCTAGAGGCTAATTACTGCTGATCAAATGCCAATATCAACAAACACCAAGAAACACCAACATTTTAAAGGCTCATTCACACCGATCCAACAGACACCAGCAGGGGATATACAGTGATGTGACAATGTTGGAAACTTGCCTCCTTATTGGGCCTCCTGAATCTAAACTTTTTCATAAACTGTTGACTCAGAGGTGACTTGATGATTAACTATTTATTTATGGTGGGTTTTCTTGACCTAATTATTGTTTCTGTGGATTTTCTAAAAATGGGAAATAAAAAGGCTCTTATGTGTTATATTGTGTGTCTGACAGTGTTGACTGAATGTCAAGAAAATGTCAAAAAATCTGGTACTACACACCAAAATCCTGTGTAAACCAACAAAACTAGCCATTTAGGAAATAGGCCTGTGATTTCTTTGACATGCTATGTAATGCCCAATTATAACCTATTTTCTAAGACATTGTGATGTCACTGTGGGTGAAACAAAACTGAAATAATAAAATATTTCTTATTTCTGGTTGTTGGACCATAGCCTTTTTCTTTGAATGTCTATTGTCTCAATATACAATTGCTGTCATAAGTTTACATTTACCTGCATAAGGTGCAAAATTTTGTTTTGTATTTATTACTGCCCTAAATAAACTGTTTACATGTGCACTGCAAGAGATGAATTTCTTACTTCATATTTTTGTCTTGTTTTTCAGTTCAAATGTGTAAAACTTCTTAAATCAAGATACATTTACTTGAAAAGCATGATTGACTTCTGAACTGTGGCATCATATTAAAATCTGCCATTAGCAGATTTTTTACAAGATGTAATACAAGTTTTAGGGGTCCACAGAATATGTCTGTGAAGTTTAAGATCAAAATACACCACAGATTAGATCATAAAATTCTTCAGGCATGTAGTATACGCAAGGTCTTTGGCGTGTGTCTGAGTTAGCTGCTGATCTGTCAGCGGCTCAGATATCAGGAGCAAATGAAGACTTTTCTCTTTAGTCTTGCAAAACGGTTTTCTGCATAGGTTTATTAATTTGCATGTAAACACATAAAAACAGGTTTCTTTTATGATCTGAAATTAAAACGTAAACTTAAAAAGTTAAAATAATCAAACAAAGGTAAGGTTTATTATACACATAATACACCTAAAACAAACACTGTTTAAGCAACTGTTCAAACTTTCTAAATTGTATGCATTATAGACAGCTCACTGTGAGAAACCAAATCTTCTGTTATGTCACACTTTTAGAAATATTATTTTGAATAAGGACAGTCTAATAGCAAATATAATCATTATTACAAAAAAAACGTAATATTGCACTTTTACGTAAAATAGTTTCTGCAAATGATTTTTGGGCAGAGTTTTTTAGGTAGAAGACATGGGAATGAGAAAATCATTACAGCAGTAATCTTTTTAAGCTATTAAACAACCATCCAAGTTATACTTAACAATTAAGTTGAGTTTATTTTATTTGTAGTTTATTTTATTTATTTATTTTCTTTATCTGTTGTAACACTGCATCATCAGTAAAGATTCATCACTTAATATGGTTCAGTTTCTTAGTGTTGTGATTCAGGTTTGAGTCCAGAATCGGGTCTAGCGGTTATAGAACTGTGAGGAGACCCAGGCCAGACCCCATTTAAGGTTAGTAAGCATGAACTTGAGGGCTTTTGTCCACTGCTCCTCAGAGTTGAATTGAGTCTTAATGGAGTAAGAGCCTCCACTGCCACCTGTGTCCTCAATCTTGCCTTTGTCCACATCCATTCTAAAAAAACAGAAAACAAACACAATGTCAGTGCTGGTTAAAGCTGGTTCTGGTCTACCAACAAAGGCCTAGTTCTAACAAAGACCAATATATGTGCTGTGGCCATCTCCTCACATTCTTTCTTCTGTCTCCCTCACAACATTCCACTTTGATTAGCCCATTAGGGGTTGGGTTTTTGTCTCTCAGGTGTGAAATGTATTATATTTATGACCACTGACACTCCCCTGCATATGGCCTTTGTGTCTTACGAAAGTAAAATCAATATATTGGTTCAGGTGAACGAGTGGGCAGAATGTTTTTTTTGGTAGCAAACCCTCTAGTCTACAAGATCCAGTAGTCAAAAGTCTTGTGAACATTTTATTTCAATAACTTTAAAATTAATACTGTTTACTAACCACACATAAACTGTGTTTTCTCAAGAACACAAGCGTGCACATACATGTTGCATGTATATTATTGTAGCACAGTTTGTGCTGAAACACAGTGTAGCACGGCTTCAACCATTAATATGTTTATAAGCTACTGAAAAAAGCACAAATGTCAGGGCATGTCAAAACATCTCCATGGTCCCAAAACACCCTCAGACCCCAGAGGGTTAAAATACATTAGCTTTTGTGAACCACCTTACCTGTATGGCAGACAGAAGCCTGTGTCCCCCTTTTCGACCTCCTCTTTAAACTGCTGGACACAGTCAAGGAATGCCACCATAGCGTGGTCAAATTTATTATCCCAGAAAAAACGCAAACCACCTGAACAATACAACGGTAACTCCTACAACAAAAAAATAACACTATAAATAAGCTGGTGAGAACTGTTGCTTTTTTAAAGTCACAAAGTTAAATGTGTATGGCTAGCTTCAGCTTCCTAGTTCCAGAGGAAAATCTAAATACCCTTTTATAGATTTGTGCATTTGTTTAGCACATTGTTACACTATGCACATTGTTATGTCAATATGCATAGTGTATGTGTGCAGAACATATAAAAAAGCAGAACCTATGATTTCACATTTAAGCAGTTTGTTTACAGTAACCTTTGAGTATTGATCAAAGTTAAGATGTTGCACCTACCTTGGACTTGTCAGTAAGAGACTCCAAATAAGAATGGTTTCCATAAGGAACTAGTCGATATCTACAAAAGAAAGCATAAACCATTGGAGAGGATTTTTTCATAATGTACGGAGAATAAGACTTGTCACTTTTAGATGTACTTTTGAAAATCTGATCGTAAAACAAGGTAAAAAAAAACTAAAATAATTTTTTAAAGTAAATATTCATCTTTATTCAGCACCTCAAAAAGCGCAGCCCCATCTTGCTTGCGAGGGCATGCAGCAGAAGTACAGTTTGACCCCAGGCAGCATTAATTTCATTCCACTCTACAGGCACGCTGGGTAATCGCCCTAGTCGAAAGTTATTTATTGTTCCAAATTGCCCACTGTGCCTGAAAAAAGAGGCTCGCGTTAGTAAAAATTCTGTCATAATCTATTATTAAATACTATTACTGTCATTTAAATGTTCATATTTTCTAATAGCTTTAGTTTTCATTCACATTTTATGAACTTACAGGACAAGCATATAGGCTAAATTATTCATTTATATAATGAACAGAACAAATAAACAAAACCTGCATAAAATTTTCTGCACTGACAGCACGACCATTTGTGCCTGAACAGGCAGATATAAACATTGCAATATATTCAAAATATAATACAGACTACAATAAGAACGATTTCTAATAATATATATATATATATATAATGATTTCTAAAAATATACTAACCAGATATGAAAGGTGGCATTAAAAACATTAGTCTTCTTAAGTCTATCCAGCTGAATCTGACAGTAACGCATCTGATTATCCACACTCTTAATATCATCATCCAACTCTAGCTGCTGCCGCTTAAACTCACAGTATTCCTTTTGGTACCTAAAATAGAAAGAAATAAAAATAACATTATGTCATGAGAAATTTCCACATTTTAAGATACAGAAGCGAACGAAAGATCCGAACGAAAAACTCTCCCCCAAGTCCAGCTGATACAAGACACAAGAAAATTACTGTAAAATGGTGCATGGCGGCAATAATGTGGAAAGGAGGGAAGTTTTTTTTTTAATATGGATTTCTGTATTTTTTACATTATGAAGTGAAGAAAGTTTACACAACCTGAATTCTATGTATAGTCAGATGTGTTTTAAAACTCATCATACTATAAAGTACATAAAAACTATATTTTCTCTTTTTCTTTAGGACACAATCTTTGAACCGGAATCTGTCTTTGAACCAGAGTTCTTGCTGCTGTGTTTAAGAATGGAGAAGAGGCTCAAGGAAGCTCTATAGTGTTTACAGTTCTGAAGTTTCAAAACCTTTTATTGTTAATCATGCTTATTTGTCTGTTTTCCTTTTTTTAGTTACAAATGGCTGGTCATGTTTAATATTGTTATTAACACAGTAATTGGTCATTTATAGTCATTTTTGAGTGTGTTAAAATGACTGAAACATTGATTGTTAAAAAATTTTGTGCACAAAAACATGTCCACTAGAAAAAGTATTATATACATATTATATAGAGCAATTTTATCATACGCACTGAAGTTCATCAGTGTCCAGCTGATGACTGTGACTGCGTCCCTCGGCCAGCTCTTTGGCCACAGCTTCACGCTGCACCTCAATGCTCTCCAGCTCCTGGATCATTGATTCCTCCTCCAGTTTCAGCTGCTGCAGCTCAGCTAGTAGAGTGGCCTCCTCCTCTTGTGGCAGCTGAGACAGCAGGTCTAAACAGTTCCTGATAATTCAAAGACAATGACAGACTTCTTAAACTGCTAATCTACTACTAATCATGACAAACTATAATTTGACGGAAAGGTATAAGACTCAAGATTAAATATTTGACCAATTTTCATAACAATACACAAACAAAAAAAATGAATAAAAAATGTTAATGTTACTGTAATTTATAAACATACCTAAAATAAAATAAAAAAACTAAAAGACTTACAAATGTTTGAAAAAACATCTCGTATTTAAAAATTGTAGTTCAGTGACAGTTATCGGGTTAAAGTTATTAACATTTTAAAAATCTAAATCACCAAATTTAGAATTTTATGCTTAAAATTCTAAATCACCAAATTTTAAGCTTAAAATTCTAATTGTAAAAATAAATACTATGTTTGAAGCATTTTTTTTCCAATAAAATATTTACTGCCCAAATCAACAAAAAAAATTTGTAATACAAAATACATATCAAATCTCTTGCAATTAATTTTAATAACTGTATATATAAACACTCAACAGCAAAATATTTAACTGCCTTCTTTTACTATTTCCTCTTTATATTTTACATACAGTGCATGTTGCACGACTTAAGCATAACATCACGTTAAACTATGTAAGCATCCTTTTAAAACATATAAGCTTATGTTTAAGAAAATTATCAGTCTTGTTAAAATGCTAGCATTATGCTAAAACATGCTAATCTTCCACTCACTTTCAGCATTTTGGTCCATTTGTCTAGTTTGTCTTTTGTCTCTTTTGAAGAGACAATAATAACTTTCTATTTTTGCATTATTATTGCACTGCTCATCATATCTCAATTTCTTTCAATCCTGTAGGGAAGCTTCATTCTTATCTTACGATTCAGTAATAGCTCAGCAGGAGATGGGCCAAGTTCAAGAGGTGGTGCGCGATATCTTAGAAGAGCTAGATAGCTTCACAATCTGCACTCCTTTTTCCATTAGACATACAAGGTTGTCCTCTACCTTGGGCACTCGGATCACATCACTTTTATGTTAATTGCTGCATACAGAATAGCATTCAACACAGTAATCCCACTACAACTCATCAACAAGCCAAACTTTTTTTTGTAGTCATACATATAAGTGTGAGGCATCATTAGAAACTGTAAAGGGTCTACTTTTAAAATTAGGACAGTAAACAGGTCACGCTTTTAGCTGTCTCTGTCTTCGCGAGCAACTTTCTAAAACATAAACAAACCGAAACTCTGCTAATTCTTATCATAGGAATGTGAAACATATCTAAAGATAATATGTCAATAATCAAGGCTTTTCCTTGATTATTGTCTGTCTTACTACACTTCCTATCAGTCTTTGTTTGTCTGACTCATTATGCCACATTACCTTTAATTGTGTCTTGCTTACCTTGTTAGGTCTGGCCTATTTAAACCCTATTAATTCAGTCACTGTTGGTGATGTATGTGTCAAGTTGCATTTCTAAGCATTCTGAGAGTTCCCTGTGTTTCCTGTCTCTGTGTTGGTTTTTGGACTGATTACCTGGGCAACGACCCTTTTCCCTGTGTTTTGGTTTTATAGTGTGACTGCATTTGGATCATCAGCTCAGTTGTGTGTCTGTGCAGTTTGTAGCACTGGCAATCTGCCCTAAGCACAATGTTATAATAATCATTGATAATAGATACAACTGGAACTGTTGGATGATTAAGTTTGCCTGAATTCCAAAAGCCAGAAGTGATACTAAATGAAGAGGTGCTTGGGAGCCGAAAGAGATCGTTCTTATTGATTTACTAAGCCAAATTATCTGACTCACCAAAGAGAGCCATAATTCTCATCACTACTATTAAGTCCTTGAACAAGTCAGGATGAGTAAGCCACAATTTTTTATAGCTAAGTTTGCAGACTGGTGTGGTAAGGTCTGTTGGTTCACTGTTTTGTAGGTATGCCAAATTTCACTTTCGCTTGCCTATTAAAAAAAGACATTTATCTGCTTGATCTATCCTTTACCTCTGTTGTCACATTTGCATCTGTTTGGGTTACACACTGACTGCTAAACAGTGGCGAACATAGGAACAGCAATTTACCAAAATAAGCAATCAATACATTCCACTAATAGAACAAGATAAAAAACAATAGTTGTTTTTCTTACTTGTAATTTTGGCACTCATTCTCTGTAATGTTGAGTTGTGTATCCAAATGGTCCAGGAGCGTGTCTGTACACTCCTCACACAGAGGGTGATCAACATCAGTCTGACCAGACATGATATCAAACAGGTCGCTCGTCACCTACAGGAGAAACACACACCATTATCCATTATTCTGATTAAGTTTAAAGCTGCAATCTGTAACATTTGCAGCTATATTGCCATCGCTGTTTGAAACAAAATTGCAGGTTACTTCATGTACTCATCTTTACATGGGCTAAAGCGAAAGTTGACACAAAAATGAAAATTGTGTTATTATTTGCTCACCCTTAAGTCACTAAAACCACCCAGTATTAGGTAAAGATATAGTAAAGATTATTATGACAAATCTGCTTAAACTGATGCCATTAGGATGCAATTCATTTTCATAGTTCCTATTTGGCATGTAAGAAAAGTAAATCGTAAAGTAAAAAGTAAAATTGATCAAAAGACCGCTAAGCACATGGCATCATTTACATAAAATTGCAAAAATATGAACATGAACCTCTGCTTTAGGGTGATCGGACTTTCAGTTTACAATTCAAAAATATCATCCAACAATTTGCCACTGCCAGACTCTTTATAGTACTCTTTAGTATAGTACTCTTTATTTTCAGAATTATGCACTTACAAATGAAGAGAACAGATAACCGTCTTTACATTGGACAAAAGTCTTCTCATCACAGTTTTGATTCTGTTCTGAAGGCTGAACCCGTGCGCTGTACATGTTTTGCGCATGAGCAGCATGTATGCTCTTGCTAAAATGGACCATTCATTTCAGTTTTATAGAGTAATCTATCTGTTGTTTTAACCTGTTAACTGTCACCGTTCCACAGGTCACTATTTGAACACTATTTTCACTATTCATTTTAATATTTTATTGTTAAATTCTAATCTAATTATGACTATAATTGATGGAAACTATATATTGATGGAAAGGTCTAAGATCAAGACGGTCAAGAATAAATATTTGCCAAATTTACATAACAATAAACATTAGCATTTGTTGTCATTTTTTATGAGTTGATTATTTATAAAAATACCTCAAACAAAAATGTTTAAAAAATCGAATATCTACTAATTGTAATTCTAAAACTATAGTATGGATACAACATTTTCATGTGTATGCTCAATATGTGCAGTGACCATTTAGGGCTCTACAGTGCGACCATTTCAGGAGATTTGCAACTGAAAATCAATGTGTGCGACCATGAAAAAAAAATTCATGCGCACCGGTGTGACTAAACTGACCGACTTCGAGGAGATTCTGTTATGTTACAAGTGTAAGCATTATACCAATGTCCCAATAAAATCAACTTATCAAACAAGTAGCGTGAAAAGGTTTGCAGCATTTCAGTCAGATAATATGACAATGAAAAGCAAAGAATTGTACTTTGTTCAGAGGTGCAGATGATAATTTAGAGTTGTTAAAGGAATAGTTTTCCCAAAAAGCTCAGTTTTTCATGCCTTCCCATATTTGTGCACATTAACATTGCTGTGTCTAACAAAACATAAAATGTCTGTACTCCTAAATTCTTCACTGTGCTCCCAAATTGGTTTAATTAGAAGCACAAGCGCTCCTAAAAAATTGTTATCGTGATTTATCAGGTTAAATTCACTAAATGACTAGTTAACAATGAGTTAACTAATTAACTCAACTAAAACTAGTACACAATATGGTAAAAATCATCTGCCAATAAAAAAGTGCAATTATAGTGTTGTAACTTAATGTTAAGTACTTTCAGCCTGCGGCTCAAGTTTTCCATGGTTCCTCCATCTGAAGCATCTCCAATAAGAGTGAAGCTGTTTGTGCTTTCCGTTGACATCATCCTACAGCACAAAAAAATGCCTATAAACACACCCACAATACAGTTGTAATATTTATCACCAGCTTGATGTTATGATGGTTACAGTAGTCATTTCCTATTAATATGCAAGTAACTTATAACCAAATATGTTATACATTTTTATGAGTTTGCTAAAGCTGGGATCCTACCGTGCAGATGCAATGCATTTCCGGGCAACACCATCCTGTTTGTTCTCCAAAAAAGTCTCCTAAAAGAAGACAAACATTTAACCATCTTCTTCAGCTAATGGCTTTAAAATACAGTATGAATTCAAACCAGATATTTGTCTGTGCAATGGATTTGAGATTTTTTTGTTCTGCTGACAACAGGGATGGAATTTCATTTTGAAAAATAAAGAAAAATATTTAATTTGGCAATTTAATTTGGAACTTAACCTATGGATTTATAAAAATGCACATTACCACAATGTTTTGTCTAGCTTTCAAGCAGAAAAACATTTTTATAACAAAGCCATAAACTATTTGTGTTTGACTACTGTACATTAGCGTGCAGACTCCCGTGCAGACTCTTAAACTGTGCTGTGAGAAGAACAATTGCATCACACTGTCACTTAACCATCAGAGCAAATAAAGCATGATGCTTTTTATCTGTTAATACACCGTCCAGAAAGGACGGAGCGGCAAAGCGACTTCTTTAAGAAGCTTATTTTACTTTTGATCATTTAACTTTGCTTTATCCGCATTGTTTTCGGGTTCTTTCTGGACGGTGTAGTGTGCGTTATTAACAGATAAAAAGCATCATGCTTTATTTGCTCTGATGGCACTGTATGTGCTGCTCGGTGCGCGATGCTCACATGTTGTTCACGCGTGCAGTGGATTCTGGTGACATCAAAGCATGCAAATACAGCATATAATGACAAATCTTCATTAAACTTGCCATCCTGATGATTTTTTTTCCCACTGCGCCTGTACTCTCTGCCATTCTTCTAATGTATTTATGTTTTAAGTATGTTTGCAGTACGTATGCGGTACGTAGTTATTACATTTCCACGTTACAAATGACAGAATTCACACTGCATGCGGATGTGGTGTGGTCCCTCTGTTGCAGCAGTGCAGTAATCGCTTTCAAATTAAGTCTATTTTTGCTGTACTGTAAGTGATAAGTGAGTCAAAATCACTCAGATTAACAGTTAAAACTGTATTTTAAATTATACTTAAGAAATTCGGAGCATCTGAAAAACTGATGTGATTTTGCGTATTGTGTGATTGACTAAATTGCTTATTACAAAATTTAATTGCGTCGGTGTTAAGACACGGTGTTAGACTGATATTAAATCTTGAAAAAAGCGCCATAGTAGTACACCTTTAATTGAGCTTTGCTAAGCATTGAACTGCTAAGTACTGTGAATGGCATGTTATGCCCTCATTCTCACATACAATGTGAATATTCATCATTCAGCTGTCATTCAATGTATTAACATCATATTTAGACCCTGGATATTTTAATTTAACAGGCAAATAAAAAGCAGTTTTTAGATTTTACCCCTTTTTAATAAAATAACTCAAAATTTGTAATTTTATCCAAACAGTGTTGTGAGTACCATAAGATTTTTTGTGATATGTTGAACCACAATTACTTTTAGTTAGAGGTGTGTTCAAATCACTATTGAAACCACCACTAACAAACACCACTAAAAAACAGAATGAATCAACCGCATATATTAAAATCTTAATGTAGACTACTTATTTATCCAAACAACCGTAAAAGCATTACAGATGATCATAACTGCATGATGGTAAACTCACCTCAGGCACTGTGTTGCCCTCACAGTTGTCCAACTGTTTACTGGTGGTTACAGGTACTAAAGGAGCTGCATGTGAAAAAGACAAAGCAAACTCAACTTACTTCCTAATGAACTAAATTAAGCTCTCTCTGTCTGGTAAGAAAGGTGGATATGCGTAATGTACGTGCTAATAATCTTACCAGTGAGCTCGTGGATGGTCACTCTGTCTAACACGTTAAAGGATGTGTCAAGCTTCAGGGGCTGACTGCAGCGCTGACATACAAAACTCACCTGCATGGTACTGCTAGAGGACTTCAAACCCTCCATGCTGCCGTAGTAAACATAATAAAAAACAACTGTTAAAGTAAATTATGAATACAGTAATCACTTACAAGCTTGATATTAATATCGGATATCATCATGACTGTGGATAAAATTTTGCGACAGACTGACATGCATTACCTTTTATCCAGATATGTGCTTTATTAACCAAAGAAGACCAAAAGGCTTTGTTTATTTGTGCGACTTAGAACGAATCATTACAATAACGAACAAGCAATGTTTATCTTAAGACATACGTTTCCAGCTGATGAAATAATTTGGGGAACTTGTCTGTGACTTCGCCTTTAACACACACTGCACAAAGCGCGTAACGTTGTAAGTTCTATCTGGTTTAATTCTGAACGGTTTACCTTTTAAGCCAGTTCTGACAGCAACAGTGAACTTCCTGTTTTGCGTTCTCAGAAGTCATAGATATGTATCAGTAGATACCGCATGAGCAGCTGTTTCTATGGGCCGCTACACGTCGGTCGTCCGCCATGTTGGACGGGTGCGAGCCGGTTGCGGTGAACCAGCGTTCAAAGTCCGTGAGATTGGGCTATATAGCTACGTTGTCTTCTGCGGGTTAAAGGTGGAAGTATTTTGTTTATCGGCTGTCAATTTTAAGCTAAGATTTTATTTAACTAAAGTGCTGGTACTTGGACTGGGGCATTAGGCTAGTTTTTGTAGCCTTTTGGTTGTTTAATGCGGATCTGAGCCAGTCCGTGACACTCTGTAGGGAAAGCCGTAGTTGTATGTGTGACTATCAAGAAGTTTTTACCGTTGCGTACACCCAAATATTGTATTTACTTAGTCAACACAATAAAATAAGTTAAGTTAGCTAAACTGTGAGTGACAGTGGACCGTTCCAAAAGGGCGGACGCGTTTCGAGTAGTTGAATGCGGCATCTATACATATCTATGAAAAGAAGTGACGTATAACGAAATGGTCATTCCCGTTTCCTTTTATTGGGGAAAATATATACAAAGCTGTGCATTACTGTCATTCACACATAACCCGATTAGATAGATAGATAGATAGATAGATAGATAGATAGATAGATAGATAGATAGATAGATAGATAGATAGATAGATAGATCAAAAAATCCTTTAAAATATCACCAGTTTCAATAAAATTCAACCTGAGAAACAGTATGGTCAGTAGCATGGTAAGAGATGATTGGATCTTCAGGATGTATAAGCAAAACTGAGAAAATTGAGAATCAGCAAATATATAAATATATAAATATATACTTATATAATATATAAATATATACCTTTTTTAATAATTTAATAATATGTAAATATGTAAATAACGGAAGACTTTGTTACTATACTCGGTTTCCATTTCTTGCTAAAAACAAGTGATACACATTAGCAGTTCTGTAACATAATGGTGCTACACAGTGTGTATTTTGTAGATTTAAAAATAGTTGCTTAGTTGTTATAAGTTAGTAAGGTGAAGTAAAGTAAAAGGTTAGTATGGTAAAAGCAAAGAAAGAACAGTTATTATTAAAAACTTTCATTCAGAAAACTATCAAAATTTAACGTTGTCTTTAAAGTGGAAAATGTACTAAAAAATACAATGTTTTCCTTTAAAAATGTAAGATATATTTACAAAGAAATAAATTGTTCATACAAAAACAATGCATTTATCTCTTATTTGACACAAATTCAAAGTATTTACCATAACAATTGCTAAAATTTGCAGAAATTAGTTGATTTCTCATCAAAACACCATAGTTTCTGCATGACTTTGTGTGAGGTCCCCAAAGAATTTCGGTAGGGAATTTCTCTACTTTAGAATTTCAGTATGTACAGAAAAAATACATTACTACTCCATTGATCTGTTTCTTGATCTATATGCCTTACTGCTGCTGAGCTTTAATTCTACTCCAGTTGAAATAATCTCACTTTTCAATTCATCCTGCTCTACCATCTTAGACTCTGTTGCACCCCTTAAATACAGATACACAAAATTTAGATCACAGCCATGGCTTGATGACTATTCATTCTCTTAGACAGGCTGAGTGGAAATGGAAAAAGATCATCTCACTGTTTCATTTGCCATTCTCAAAAGTTGTTTGATTAAATTTCAGAATGCAGCCAAAAAAGCTACAGATAACTACTTCTGTAACATTATTAGTAAACACTGTCAATTACCCAAAACTATTTTTAGTACTATAAATTCAATTACTAATCCCAGTATCTCTCATAAAGTTAAACTATTAACTGATATCTATTAAGAGGTTTTTTTCTGAGAAAAGTTATTCATTCATCTTTCTCTTCCTCTCACTCTCGCTGTGCCAAACTGCACAGGACAACTTCCTTAAACTCATTAAAATCTTACTCCAGATTTCAACAGATTGCAACATCTGATTTTTTGGCCAGTGGGCAAAGTGAAAGCTGATAACAAAGGCATTGTAATCTACAATGTTAATATTTTTCATAGCTGAGGCTGATTAGCTCAAGCATGATTTTATATACACAAACATATTAATTGACAGATTTGAGACAATCCGGTGGTCTGACCCTGTAAATACTTAAGGGTGTTCTCAAAATTAAACCCAGTTAGTTTTCAAAGTCTGTTCACAAAGTGTTTACAGAACCCTCATTAAATATAAGCTTCCTCATGATAACAAAGCTCAAACAAAATGATATCAGTGACAAAGATAAGACTAGCTACTATTTTGGTTTCCAGTGTGTCTGCTGCTTAGCTCAGAGCATGGGAGTGAACCCCAATTTTAAAGAATCCGCCACAAGAGTCAGTAAAATCTGGACTGGAAAGTAACCTGCATACCCACTAAAGGAAAATGCAAGGATTGAGATATCTGGTATTTTTGGTGTGCATCAATTCCACTGCCTTAGTTGGGATTTGTGAGGGGAAATCTTTAGGTGAAATTCAGAAAGAACTGCAAAATTTTAAGGAAGAAGAAGGCAATAATGATAAGATGGAAAGCTTTGTATGGTTCATGAAGGAAGACTTTTTAAAGAAGCTAAATTTATCAGATGTGCCACAGGAGCACAGAAAGGTTCAGCCTCCTCAGTTCATGATGGAACTCTATAACAAATACTCTTTTGATAAGACGTCTATTCCTCAGTCTGATGTCATTCGAAGCTTTGTCATACAGGGTAAGTACAAAAAGAAATCTCACAGTCGAGCCAGTATTTCTTATGACAGAAGATTTTGCTAATATAGGCTACTTGTTTTATAGGATTTAAAGGGGTTAGACTTAAAAAAAAAAGGTGCTTCAGATGGTTCTTCACAGTGATGCCATAGAAGAACCATTTTTGGTTCCCCAAAGAACCTTTCTGTCAAATGTTCTCAAAAGGACTTTCACTTTTGTAAAACAGAAAGGTTCTTTGGATGTTAAAGGTTCTTTATGGAACCATTCAGGTGAAAATGGTTCTTCTATGGCATCATGAAGCACCTTTATTTTTAAGAGTGTAATTGAAGAAAGTCAATATATGATTGAGTAAAGAAATGATGGCAGAATTTTACTTTCTGGGTAAATTGCTTGTAGCAGGATACCAATAGTCAGATCACAGTCCATTGTGGTAATATAATAGTTTCTGTGATGTTTCAGTGAAAATGATGGTCAATTTTTATTTGTGAAAAGGTTAAAGAAGAATATCTGTGCCTCAAAATTTCTATTTTCTCCACAGATGTGACCTACTCTGTTAGACATGGCAACAAAACACAACACAGGCTGCTATTCAACTTTTCCATCCCAAGACACGAAGAAATTACATTAGTGCAACTCCGGCTGTTTACTCACTGGGATGGTGATAAAACCACCAACAATGACTATTTTGCCTCCATTAATGTTTATTATGTAGAAAATGAACAGAACATTTTAAACTTTCTGGATGGTAGAGATGTAACCATAAACACATGGGAAGTTTTTGATGTGACTAGGGCCATTAGGAGCTGGCTGGTATCAGGACATGGAGCAGGTGAACTCCAGGTGGAGATAGAACAGGACAGGACAGAGTATGGTTGGCTTGACATAACCCTGGGTATTGAGGACAACACTTCGGCTGTTTTAGTCATTTTTTCAGATGATCTTGGGAACAGAAAGGGAGAGTCGATTAAAGCGGTAATGGAGATGCTTCTTCATGAAAAGGAGGTACTTTGGGGCAATCATGTTCAGGTGGACCAGCATCCAAGGAGAAAGAGGAAGGCAAAGAACAATTACTGTCGGAGAACATCACTGAAAGTAGTTTTTAAAGACATCGGATGGGATAAATGGATCGTTGCTCCACCTGAGTATGAGGCTTATGAATGCAAAGGGGTGTGCAGTTTTCCCCTGACAGATGATCTAACCCCCTCCAAACACGCCATCATCCAAACTCTGGTTAATTTAAGCAATCCGAAAAAGGCAAACATGGCATGTTGTGTCCCAACAAAGCTGGACCCAATTACTGTTATGTACCAAGAGAAGGGTGTGATCACAGTGCGACACCTCTATGAGGAGATGAAAGTGGCGGAGTGTGGATGTAGGTAGTACTTAGATACTTAAGAAGCTATATATAATATATTTGTAACAGTCCTTGTTTTATTATTCATATTTTTCAGTCAAATTATTTAATTTTATATAAAAAATGATTTTTAGAGTTCAGTTTCCTAAACTTGCTTAAAATAGTATTTTTAGAAAGGTGATACATTAATTTATGCAATTTTACAGCACACAGGGTCTGTGGGTATTTTTTATTCCTCATGGGTTTTACATTTTAGGCAAGAAACATACTCATCATACCCAAGAAAACGAACATAGATGCTAGTGCATTGTTATGCATGTGGTTCTGTTGTACATACCTAACAGATGTTTTTGCATTAATGTGGTGGTAACAAACATTGGTACATAGTTGGGTGATGGAGTTAAATGTATGCAATGTATGTTAAACAGTATTTGTTATTATTCTGATAGATTATTAAATTAGCTACTAACATGTTTATAGGATCAAACTTGCTCAGCAAAACCACTTTAAACCACTTTATCAAGGATTTAAAGGGATAGTTTACCCAAAAATAAAAATTATTTTATTATTTACTCACCCTTATGTCATGTCAAACCTGTATGACTTTCTTGCTTCAGCAGAACACAGAAGATGATATTCTGCAAAACGCTTGTTACCGGCACCCATTCACTTTCATAGTATGGACACAAGGTACAATGGAAGTCAATAGGTGCCGATAACCAGCGTTTTACAAAATGTCTTCTTTTGTGTTCCACAAAAGAAAACAATCATATACAAGGTTTGTATGACAGAGCGAAAAAATTATGACATGGGTAAACTATCCCTTGTTGCAGTCTTGAAGAAAAAAATGTCCTGCAGATCAGTATTATTCAGGAGGTGTGTCTGTGTACAGAAAAAGTGAAAGGTTTTAGTCTAATAAGTGACTGTAACAGTAACTGAAATGTGACCAGTAACACTAGAATCCCAAAACACCTTGAGAGTTCTATTAATAGTTTTTAATAAATAAAATAAAAAAAGAATATATTGTGCTGGCTATAAATATTACACATAGTATTTTTTTCTGTATTCTTTTGCTTAAACAAATTTTTCAGCTGGCTCTACTATCCCCTTTCCCCAATCGAAAAGCTTTCACAGAAAATTCCCAAGCATTCCGAAATTAATGTGACTGCAATGAGTTCATGGTAATTGTCTGGTAGGAAAAGCATTTCAAAGGTAAAAGTCTTGTCCTTGTGTCTGCCATACATAGCAGCATACCAAGCCAACATGCTGGGACACACTTACGTAGCAGCTAAATTGTGCCCAAACTTAACAAACAAACCCAGTATTTTGCAAACAAATACAGCCTACTTTCAAACTATCAAACAAACAGAAAGCACTTTGCAATACATAAGGCTGTTTGAAAGGAAATGCAGAAGTGTAACAAATAACTGTACTGAGTTTACAAAACACCTCTTTTATGAGAGATTCTCAACTTGAATTTCTATGCTCCTTTTGCAAAACAGCAGATGTCGCTGTTGGCCATTTTACACTAACGTTTGACAACAGTGACAACAACTAATAATAATAATAATACATATAAATAATAATAATAATAAGGATGTTAATAAAAAAATATAATTGCTGTGTTAAGACATGATTTTAACATACAAAGCTGATCATGTTATTGGTCATTTGCTTTCATGTCACTCTTACACCCGTCTTGTTACTTACACACTGTTGCTTCATCTGCTCTTCTTCTTCTCTTAATCTGCTCTGCCCTTGTTGATTAGAAACTCACCATCACTGGTTCTTAAAAACGTATCTTTTTAAAATGGTTTACTCTTGCTGATTAATTGTTACTAACTTGTATTGTATCAAATATGTTCTTTGAGTAAATGAAGGTGTTTTCCAC
This sequence comes from Beaufortia kweichowensis, assembly GCA_019155185.1. Lineage (NCBI taxonomy): Eukaryota > Metazoa > Chordata > Actinopteri > Cypriniformes > Gastromyzontidae > Beaufortia > Beaufortia kweichowensis. Next base: position 3,530,386 of record CM032808.1, read on the forward strand.
TGGCACATTCTACAAAGGCTACACCAACCTCTAAGGCTCTTTTATCCTGGGCCTCTTTGGTACCAAACATGACCTCAGTGCAGTAAAACATACACTTATTAGCCTTTGTATGTCCCAAACGAGTAAGTATTTCATTTATTGTAATGACTTTTTAGATCAAAAACAATTCAAGGTCCAGCACTACAATGGTTTTTCAATTTTATCCCATCTTACGTACTAGACAACACTCCAGACATCTTAAAACAAGATTCCCAATTCCTGATTGGCTACATGGAATCAGCAGACAGAATTACATAAGAGGCAAAGCATTAAAAGATAAAGCAAGATTAACAGTTTAGCACCAATTAGCATTGCAAGTGTGGCATTACAAAACTCATGCTGTAAAAGTTGGCACAGCTTCCAAATTTAAACAAATTCTTTAATCATTTTTTCAGAAAAGCTTTGTTTCATGTAAAAAAAGTAGAATTTCAAGTACAGTCCTGCCTCAGTTTGTTCAAAGATGACCTGTTCACCTGTATAATCATGCCATCGTGCCATGCCATGTCATTGTGAAAGGAGCTATAGAAAAAAACTTTTTTCCAGATATAATTCCATCATGCTTAACCACTGTCATTCATATTATAATTTGTGCCCATGTAAATTAAAACATCTATATTAAGTCATGATGAATCTGTGTATTTAACGAATTGTAACATTTTAAGTTATTAACTTTTGTATGATCATCTTACTAATGTACAGTACGTAAGATAATGCAATTAAAGGTTTATTCAAAGCAAAAGCCTCTTATGTGGTTGTTGTTGTCAGAAACATGGAGTCCAGTCCAACCAAGGACATATTCAAATTAATAGACAAAACTGTGGCTTAGACAAAATTCAACTGTCACTGCTTCTGTCTTGATCATAGTTATCTGCCAAATTCTGGTGATCAGTACCTTGTTTCAGTCTGTGCTTCTGTAAACTTCTGCTTGAAAACTACTGCTTTCCAGGGAATCTAGTTGGTATGCAGGAGGCAATAACAAGCAATCTGTAAGCAGCATGACATCCTGTACAAATCTAATCAGAAAACACTGGCAGCTGTACTTAAATGTCGGCATTCAAGGTGCAATGATCTCACACTGACCTTGTCTTACAAGCCTAATTATATTCCAATCACGCCACCTGCACTTCTGTCACTGCCCACTGAACAGCTGATACTGCTAATCAGGAATTTTGTTAAATCTGAGGTGATGGGCAACACTGTCAGTTACCTGAGGATTGACTATATTATAGGTCAGGAGAGTACAGCAAAACTGGGGGACCTCTTTCATGACAACTTCTGTAAGAAGGTTGCCCATATGTCAGCAATGACCTTAGATCTGCATTTCAGCACAACGAGTGATCTGTCTGCTGTACCACATTGTTTAATACTTTTCTGACTCCAAACACTTTGCACATAGACACAATCTATGAGAAGCCCACTTATATTACAAAGGAGTTATGCACAATGTCAGCTCTCCCTGGGGGCTGACATGAGAAAAGACCTTATCGTTTTAATCAGCAAGTGCATGGTTGGTGCAGCAGAGTTTGGCTCAGTCGGTAAAAGCATGAAATATCTTGTATTTCTATCATCTCTACCATATATGTCTTTTATCACTTTAGAACTCACACAATTTTCCAGGCATTACCTATGCATTATATGTACTATCTGTATTATCGCCAAAAGGAATATGCAACTTTTGAATGACATATGGGTGAATAAATGGTGACAATTTTTTTTAAATAAATGAACATTAACCTCTTACAATTGGATGTATAGTGCAAGTAGGAGGTAGTGAAGATAGCTCATACATTCAGGCATATAGTCAAGTCAAGTCAAAGGAGTTTATTGTCATTTCAGCCATATACAAGTACATAGTGAAACGAAACAACGTTTCTCCAGGACCAAGGTGCTACAGTACAAAAACAATACACCGTTAAGTACAAAAACTATATACATAAAGTGCACAAAGTGCAAACAGACAGCACAAGACAGTAATGCAGACACAATACACAGTTAAGTACAAAAAATTCTATATACATAAAGTTATTCAATATACCCCCCATAGCATCAGCGGGCCATCCTGTGCTTCCTTAAAGGGTGTTAATATTTTGACAAGCTGCAGAAGCTAAAAAAAGTTAGCATAACCTCTGGGTAAATAACCTCTGGAATAGGGAAATAACCTCTGGAACCCCCAGTACTGAAGGGTCAAGATTCATCAAAGCTCTTCAAAACAGCAGGAATGCCTGGAAATATCTGAAGTGATAGAAGACATCAGTCCTCAGAAGATCAAAGTTGTGTGGAATAAGCTGATACACAAGAGGCTTTTACACCCTTGCAACACTTAAACACAATTTTCGATCACTGCACTAACTGTTACAAACTTCATGTCTCTTCCAAGTGTTTAATGACAAAGGTACAGCTCTGAGAACCACATTTTTATTCTGACAAGTTACATGACCAGATCAGTTGCTGAAGCATTTGCTATAACAATAAAAGCAATGAAAAGAGCCACTATAATTAGAGAGCTCAGTGTCGGGACTCCTTCTCAAGCAAGTCATACCAAATTAAGAATAACGCTCTTTATGCTTTTATTCACAACCATGCAGTTCTGATTGCAGTCTGGAGTTGAGCTGCATGTGGTTGCTTATGCAAGTAATGCACTTAATGTTGCTCAGAAAGTCATTGGTGCAAGGCAGCAGAATTCAGCATAGTAGTACTAGTGGCCTCATTCTTCACCTGATTATTTTTTTTACAGTAAAACCAAGTTATCATAGGCTAACCAATAATAATAAATGTCACTGTTCCTTAACTAAAATAAATCCATAATTAGCCAATACATACCAGTACATTATATTTTGCGATGTGAGACAAATGCCTGTGCTGCACCTGGCATTGGTAAACAAAAAAATTGATTGTTTATTTTAAAATTATGTCAGTGTGCCAAACCAAACAAAGAATTTAAATACTGTATATCTCACTTGTAAGTCGCTTTGGATAAAAGTGTCTGCTAAATTACTAAATGTAAATGTATGTAATGTAGTCATGTGATTCTTTAGGGTGTATTTGACATGATTAAAGATACAATGTGCTTAAAAGACGATACTATTTCATTATGTCATTATTCAGTAGTGTTTTAGCATTAGCGTGCAGCATTGCATCTGCCAATCACAGAACTGGGCGAGAGCACCAAAGGTCCCTGAAGGGGTAACACTCAATTCTGACATTTTGAGACAATGGGCTAATAACATTGTGGAAAAAGATCATACATTGCTTGGTGTTACTTTATAAAACTTTTGTAATATTATTATAACACCAATACTTTGTTTTGACTTAATCTTACTTGGTCAATAAAAGATATCAAGGTTATATTTTTACAGAATGTTCTCAACATTATTTAAATAATTTAATATAGAAAACAATAAATCACAAAAATTGTAAAAAGTTAATTGTCGGCATACACAAATTTTATGTTTTCATGATGTGCTTGCATCAACAAATATTTTGGTCATATGTAACATGCATTTTTAGCTTGTTATTGTCTTACTGAAGAACTTTGGGTAATGAGATTAAGGTTTTATTGTAAGGAAAAGCTTCTTATGTGTGTGTTAACATAAACCTGACTGTGAAAGCAGTCTCAGTTGACAAACCTCTCTGCAAGAGGAGAGTTCAGCTGTGCATTAGTAGTCAGAGTCAGAAACTGGAAAAATGGCTAAAGCTGTAGTTCTACTAGCATCAGTGCTAATCTTCAGCAATGTGGCTTGCTGCACCTTCTCCCCTACTCTTATTGTGGATATGGCAAAAATTCTCATAGACAACTACTGCTCACCAGAAAGACTTACAGGTATGGAAGAGACAATTGATGCAGCCAGCAGTAACACAGACATCCTCAGCATCACAGATCCTGTCACCCTTGCCAGTGTTTTGACCGAAGGGGTTAGAAACACAATAGGTGACTCCAGAGTAAAAGTCACATATGAGCCTCAATATGTACCTGCTGTACCTCCAGCCATGCCTGACATCCCACCGGAGCAGCTGGCTGCCATGATCAAAGCCACCGTTAGAGTTGAGGTCCTGGATGGTAACATGGCCTATCTGAAGATTCAGCACATTATCGGAGAGGAGATGGCTCAAAAGGTTGGACCCCTGTTGTTGGAATATATCTGGGATAAAATCCTCCCTACCTCTGCCATGATTCTTGACTTCCGCTCCGCAGTTAGTGGTGAGATATCTGGCATTCCTTACATTGTGTCCTACTACACTGATGCTGAGCCTCAAATACACATTGATTCTGTGTACGACCGCACCTCTGACATCACCACAGAGTTGTGGTCCATGCCAACTCTGTTGGGAAAGAGGTACGGAACCTCCAAACCTCTGATCATTCTGACAAGCAAAAATACTCTCGGGGTTGCAGAGGATGTGGCTTATTGTCTTCAAAACCTGAAAAGAGCCACTATTGTGGGTGAAAACACAGCTGGGGGAACGGTCAAAATTGACAAAATCAGAGTGGGTGACACTGACTTCTACGTGTCTGTGCCAAGTGCCAAGTCTATTAATCCCATCACTGGCAAGAGCTGGGAGATATATGGAGTGGCACCAGATGTCAGTGTCCCTGCAGAAGACGCCCTTGACACCGCAATCACCATAATTCAACTTCGTGCTGAACTCCCAGGGTTGGTTCAGGCTGCAGGTGTACTAGTTGCAGATAACTATGCTTTTCCTAGCAACGGGGCCGATATAGCTGAGAAGCTGGGTGCTGCTGTGGCTAGTGGGGAATACAACTTGATCTCCACAAAAGAGGCACTGAAAGAAAAGCTGTCTGCTGACCTCCTAAAACTGTCAGGGGACAAGTGCCTAAAGACCACCAGTAATATCCCTGCACTTCCTCAAATGGTAAGACATTAATGTTTTTTAAAGGGATAGTTTACCCCAAAATAAATTTTTTATCATCTTTTGTTTACCTTTATGTTATTTGCAAGCTGTATGAACATGAAAAAAGATCAGACAACTCAGACTCAGACAAAGTCGTCTCAAAGTTGTTCATCTTTAGATGTGGAATTGCGCATTTAGTAACAAAAAATGCCTTGCACACCTTCAAGTGAAATGGGGTCATGCCACTAAACTATATATGACTGGATAGTGCATAGAACGCTAAACCAGTGGGGGAATGTGAAGCCACTGGATATGTTCCAGCCCCCATGTTACGATTCCCAACCACCAGAGGGCATCATTGACTTACAGTCAAAATAATGATCTAGAATCAATCTAGAGGTTTGCAGAGCATCAGTTGCTCAGAATCAGAATTCGCTTTATTCGCCAAGTGTGTGCAGACACACAAGGAATTTGTTGTGGTTTTTTAAGGTGCTCTTGGTACATACATACATATCAGACATGAGAACAGAAAACATTTAAATAGTAAGACTTAACCATAACCATAGCTCATGTGGATGTCTGTCATGTTGACGCGTTGAGTATAAACCAGTTTTTTTTTGTTACTGCACGTGCAACTCCGCATCCAAAGACGAACAACTTCAAGATGACTTTGTACGAGTTGGTCTCAACCAACACATTAAAGACCATGTAATATACTGCCTTGTAGCCTAAGTACTTTGTTTTTATTTTATGTAAATTGTTGTGCTGTTGAATGTTATTTTTTGTACATACTTTTTGTATATAATAAGTTTTTGCTTTAAGGATTTTTGTATATATTGCTTAAGAACAAACAGCTGACTGCAATTGCGTGGGGCCCCACGGGCTTGGGGGGCCCCCTACTGGTCACAAGCGATTATCTTATTTATGATTCTCTTTTGACATAATTTATTAACGTGGGTTCAGATACACAGAAAGTATAAAAAACGAGAAAAAAACAAATGCTGAAAATACTGAAAGCTTGCCAAAGCTACATTTTTACATCTTGTATGAAGTTCAAAGTAAAAAAAATCTGGTTCATATATATCTCACTTAATTTTATATCATTATTAATATTACTGTTGTACAGTTCAAAGGAAAATCTTAGGCAATGTTGGGGCGTGGGGGGGCCCCAGGTCATTGGACTGCTTAGGGCCCCTTAAAATGGTAAACACACCCCTGCATGCATCAGCACCATCGAAGCATTTTGTTAAACTGTTGAGGTTTTATGAGGATTTAAACAAAACGAGTGGACGGATTTTTATCACAATAAGGTCATTGTATAGACACACTGCTAACACACATTAATGTTGAAACAACTTTAAGCACCCATTTTGCACTTGTCTAAAGTAAATGCTTACATTTACAAAATGATCCTACATTAGCACAAATAAGCCGTTTGGATGAAACTAATTCATTGTTAAACTACTTTTTATACATGCAAATAATAAACACCTTCTACAGCATGTTAGTAATGGTCTGCTGTTTAAATTTTTATATTTTACCAGTTTAATGTGAAAAAATAGAACTGCAGTGTACATTTTTTTCCATCCATTAATCAGATTTGACTTTTATCATTTAATATCATTAAGTATACCACATGTTGGTGGGAGGTGTCACACAGACCAATGCACGCGTGACAAAACTGACAAAATATGCAAAACTTTATCAATATTTTATATCAGAAATGGTCAAATTCATTAATAACTCTTCTGTGTTGGACTGTTTTGTGTGTTTCTTTGCTGTGATGCAGTAGCTCACTGCTCATTATTAAACATTATACTCCAAATCGTGGCCATACACCAAATCCGGGCACTGGAACAAAGGTGTGTTTGACAGGGTAAAATAGTGTTGTTTTACATGATCATTGAAGAATTTTAACCAAAGAATGTTGACATTTCATTAAGACCATAAAGAATAATACCAACTTATGTGAAATGGACATCTGATGTCCCCTTTAAAATGTAAAACTCACTAGGAGAAAATTATTTTCTTTTTGCAAGATGTTGACTGTTAACATTATAATCTAATATTATTAACGTGGGTTCAGATACACAGAAAGTATAAAAAACGAGAAAAAAACAAATGCTGAAAATACTGAAAGCTTGCCAAAGCTACATTTTTACATCTTGTATGAAGTTCAAAGTAAAAAAAATCTGGTTCATATATATCTCACTTAATTTTACATCATTATTAATATTACTGTTGTACAGTTCAAAGGAAAATCTTAGGCAATGTTGGGGCGTGGGGGGCCCCAGGTCATTGGACTGCTTAGGGCCCCTTAAAATGGTAAACACACCCCTGCATGCATCAGCACCATCGAAGCATTTTGTTAGACTGTTGAGGTTTTATGAGGATTTAAACAAAACGAGTGGACGGATTTTTATCACAATAAGGTCATTGTATAGACACACTGCTAACACACATTAATGTTGAAACAACTTTAAGCACCCATTTTGCACTTGTCTAAAGTAAATGCTTACATTTACAAAATGATCCTACATTAGCACAAATAAGCCGTTTGGATGAAACTAATTCATTGTTAAACTACTTTTTATACATGCAAATAATAAACACCTTCTACAGCATGTTAGTAATGGTCTGCTGTTTAAATTTTTATATTTTACCAGTTTAATGTGAAAAAATAGAACTGCAGTGTACATTTTTTTCCATCCATTAATCAGATTTGATTTTTATCATTTAATATCATTAAGTATACCACATGTTGGTGGGAGGTGTCACACAGACCAATGCACGCGTGACAAAACTGACAAAATATGCAAAACTTTATCAATATTTTATATCAGAAATGGTCAAATTCATTAATAACTCTTCTGTGTTGGACTGTTTTGTGTGTTTCTTTGCTGTGATGCAGTAGCTCACTGCTCATTATTAAACATTATACTCCAAATCGTGGCCATACACCAAATCCGGGCACTGGAACAAAGGTGTGTTTGACAGGGTAAAATAGTGTTGTTTTACATGATCATTGAAGAATTTTAACCAAAGAATGTTGACATTTCATTAAGACCATAAAGAATAATACCAACTTATGTGAAATGGACATCTGATGTCCCCTTTAAAATGTAAAACTCACTAGGAGAAAATTATTTTCTTTTTGCAAGATGTTGACTGTTAACATTATAATCTAATATTGCACTTTTATTTACAGAATACCACACCAGAGATGTTGACTGAGCTTATCAAAGTTTCATTTCAAACGGACATATTTGAAAACAACATTGGTTACCTTCGCTTTGATATGTTTGGAGATTTCGAGCATGTTGCTGCCATCGCTCAGATCATTGTAGAACATGTCTGGAACAAAGTGGTTGACACTGATGCCCTGATCATTGATCTGAGGTAATTATTGTATTATGTGTTTAAAACATTTATCAAACCATGGATTTGACTAAAAAATTATGCAGTTGGAGCATTGCACCTTGTAAAATAGTTATGAATTGCCATGAGATTACGTTGCTAGTTCTGGAACAATTACAGCAATGAAACAGGAATGCATTATTAAATTCCTACGTAATTTTAACCCACATCTGACCATAATTTGCTAACAACAATCATATTAATACAACTTTCTTTTTCAGGAACAACATTGGGGGGTCTATGTACTCCATTGCTGGGTTTTGCTCTTACTTCTTTGATAGCCACAACCAGATTGTGCTAGACCGACTGTACAATAGACCCTCCAATACCACACAAGACCTCCTAACCCTTACACAACTCACAGGTACTGGATACTACAGATGGTCTGTATGTGACACAGACCATCAGATGGTCTGTAGTTCCCTATGTTTAGTTATATTTAGATGGTATAGACAATATATGTACATAATATACATCATGTTAAAGTAGTCATCACTGAAAAGTTAACTGTAGATTTTTACTCTACATAGGCAGGAGATACGGCAGTAAAAAAAGCCTGCTGGTCCTCACCAGTGGTGTGACCGCTGGTGCAGCTGAGGAATTTGTTTTTATAATGAAGAGGTTGGGACGTGCAATGATTATTGGTGAACCAACCCGTGGAGGTTGTCACACTCCAGAGACCTTCCATCTCGGCGAAAGCAATATTTTCCTGTCCATTCCAATCATTCATTCAGACACTTCTCAGGGCCCTTCCTGGGAGGAAGCTGGCATTGCCCCTCACATTCCTGTCCCTGCTGATGCTGCCCTTGACACAGCAAAGAACATTCTCAACAAGCATTTTTCTGGGCAAAAATAAATTGCTTATCTGGGTCTGCACGGAAGCCAACTGATGTAAGATTTAGAAAAGTGCAATATTATAGATGGTCTGTATAGCTGTGTGTTATGATAATATTTAGACAAACAACTCTTTTACTTTTGTTTCTGATCAATTTATTCTAATGTAAAAATGTTGGACAACCTTGTAGAGGAATGTGCACCAATTATTATCTCTCCTCAATAATCTCTAACATTATTATTGTTGGCTACCTAAAGTAATATTTAGATGTAGGCCTCTTCCAAACTTGAATAGCCTATTTGTGTTGATTATACTGTGTACTAGTTTTATTGTGTACAAAAATACAAATTAAATGTTGTAGTTATGCATTAGAAGAAACTGAAATATCCACTCATTCAAAAATTAAAAATTTGTCTTGTTTTGTTAAAATGTCAATGTTCTTTTTGTATGTACTTAGGAAAAATGGATTTTGGCTTGTACTTAAAAATGATGATTCCAAATAAAAACAACATTAAAAAGATTGTATTGTTATCTGGTAAAAAGTACTGGAAGATTCCTTACAGCTGAGCTAAAATGGGTTTAACATACAAAACATAAACCAATTCCAGATGTACTTATGTAGCTAAAAGCCTTGTTTAATTTCCAAAGGTGATTTAACTCAACATGGAATAAATGTTTGAAACTCAACAAACTCCTTAGATCACACTGTTACAAAACAAACAAAAGCACAAACCCACTTAGTAAAAATAAAGTTCACAATCTGGTAAAACAATAATTTACTCATGGGTGTGTTGGTCATTACAAAACTATTTTATATACGCCCACGTTTCTTTCAGCAACAAAGAACTAATTCAGCCAGAAGATGGCAGCATGTCTGCTCCATGCATTATATCAGCATTTCTCAAACAGAAGGCTAGTGCCTATTACAGCAACTTCCTGGGGGCTCAAGATGACTTATTATTTACAATAAGACAAAACAAGCCTTATAAAAGGTCTACAATAACGAAAAGTCAAAATAGTTTTGTTATTTTATAATGAATATACAGTATGTATTTATGCCAAACTCTAAAATATTTTATAGGGTAGACATTGTGAGTTGTTGTGGACAACAAGGGACCTTGAAGTGGAAAATTTTTGCATTTTATGTTATATCACAATATTTCATGACATTAGACAAAAATATACCACAATAGTGAAATCAAAACAAGTGCCAGTTGTTTTTGAAACACCTGTTAAATTAGTTACACTCCCATTCAGTTAAAAGTTCTTTGTCTCTTAAAATGTTTGGTCTGTCCCTGCAATCCTAGCTGACCCCCTCCTATGCACTATGAGTGAACAGCGCCCCCATTGTGCAGGCCCTGTCAAAACCCCCAACACTGGTAGTAAGCTTACTGCAAGTCATACAGACACATTACTAAAAAGCTTGATTAGCTTTGTCTTTTAATTTAGTCTCAAATAAGTATAAGCACTAATCATTCTTCCTAACCGACACAGGTAAGCAACTGGTTCTTCCCTTACGAAAATTAACCATTGTTTTACTACAGTTAAAACCAAAAGAATATTGTTACTGTAGTAAAACCATGGTTACCACAAAATAATCATATTTATACAATCCCACGTGTGGCCCAAGATATGCTGGGATAAGCTCCATTTTATAAGCTCCGTTTTACTGAAATATAGTCTAGCATTTAATTTTTTGTTATTTATTCCTGCCTGCTGTTGTATTATTTTTGAAGGATTTGAAGTCTTTCATATTTTATATGTAATTACTTCTTAAGGTTAGAAATGATTTAGGAGAAGACAATATTACACATTTTCTATTTTTGTAATATATTTACTGTTTTCGTTTGGTATATTTCATATTTCATATATTTCTATATTTCATTTTTATTTATAGTTTTTTATTTCATAGTTTTTGTTTGAAATTTTGTTTAATTTTGCCTTATTTTCCTTTTGCATTAAAGATAGCTAAAATAAAAGAGCTAAACAGTAATTTATTCGCTTGAAGCACGTTGCTGTTTTTAATCCTTGAATTATGTATTGACTCTACACTTAATAACACATCTTTCGCACAAAGGTTTGTGATATTTTTTCAATGTATTGTTTTGTGTAAACGGTGCAACAGCATTTGCTATGGAGCGAACATGGAGTGAGGAGTGAGCGAGAAGCGAAAAATGGTCAGACCCGGAGCGGAGCTTGAGTGGGGAGAATATAAAATGCTTTGAGCGCGGAGCGGAAATTCTTGCCGCTCTACTCCGCTCACATACTCTGGGTGCCGTCGATTACTAACTACTTTACTACAGACCTTCATTCACAGGCTTCTGCTTTGGAGGGCGGTATATTAATACGCTCCTTAGCGATGCATAGCGACCACTTTCTGCGCCCGTCTTTTCCTCATACCTTTCAGTAGTAGCATGGCTAAAAAGTTGCTTGACAAGATAAACACTTTGAATAAAAAATAGCGCACATAAGAAATAACAAAACTCCATGTTGAGAGGGATGAAAGACGGCGGACATAGGCTAATGTGCACACGTCAGAAAATCGTTCACCCTGGCACATGTAAACACCATATCGGATTAGATAACGTCTCATGTGAACAGTCCACCGAATCTTTCAATAGAAAGGTTAATAACAAAAAAGTGTGTAAACGTGGCTATTTTCTCCCTATCTAGAACAACCCTCCTATGGCGCCCCCTTCCGAGCAAATAGCCATTTGAGACTGTTGCATGCTGACAAATTAATTAATATAATTTGTCCAGGTTGTGAAAAACAGTACCTACGCCTTAAATTCCAAAAATATCCCCAATAATATAATGTCCTTTACACAGCAAACAATTTTTTTATTTGGACCTAAATTAAACAGAAATATACAATGCACTAATTTCACAAATCACAATACATGGAGCTAGCATAATTGGGTTTCGAATGTATATATTAAAACATTTTATTTAAACATCCTACAAAATTAAAATTCGGGTTGAGTTTTATTTATTTAATATCTTTATTGATGAATAAATCCATAAATATTGACAAATTAGAGGGTACAAAAACATATATTTTGAATGTAAAAAGTAGGGAAGGAAACCTAACTAACTTACTCCCTCAGGAGAAAATGAAAAACCGGCCCCATTTTTCTACAGGGGTAATATGACACCAGCTGTTCGTCTGCCAACGCAGAGCTTGTGCTGCTTTACAAACGACTCCGTGGTCGCTTTTTGCACATTTACATTAAATATCAAGCATTTGAATAATACATCTCGTCGTGGCTTTCGTGCATAGACAATTAATCTATCTAAACAAAACAAATTGTGTTAATATGTACAAGCTGACATGTGTTTAAAATATCTGATTTTGGGCTTAGCTTTTAGGGTTTTCGTTTGTATTTTTGCTGGTCATCAGTTTTCAGTTCTGAAAAAATTGGCATAGCTTAAACCGACACCGGTCTTCAGATAAAGTTTGGAGTTACCCGTTTTGATGTGAGTAAGGACTGCGTCAACATCCGCAAAACTCTTCTTTGTGTGCATCCTCTCCTCCGCTAGACCGCTACTCAGCCGAGACTACTTTCAAGGCTTTTTATTGGGGGATAATGTGAATGGACATTTGCTACATTAGTTTTGCAATAGAAAGGATGGCACGCGCAACAGTAAAAATTTATCTTGGCTTACTTTTCTTTGGACTTTTGTTCTTCACGTTTCGATCTGCCAAAGCAGAAGAAAATGCGGCGGAGGAGGAGAGATCTTGTCAAGGAGCCTTCGACTTGTACTTTGTTCTTGATAAGTAAGTAACTATCATAACTGAATACATTTGCTTATTGTTTTGTGAACAAAGAATCGCACCCCCCCCCCCACCAAGGGAAATTATATCTGTAATCTATTTGGTAACTGGTAAAAGTGTCTGGCATATTCCATATAAAATTGTCAGTCAGTTATATGCATATAATCAAACTGATCTGTAACTGCAAATGGCAGGGATGCTTTTGTGGTCTGTCGCCCTCATGTTTTCCACACTTAAGTATACTGCTGGAATAAAGTAGGCCAGTATATTTCCACTTACAGTACATTCTTAAGACTCGTTCACACCGGACGATACCTACAAAGATAAAACTTTACAATTTTACTTAGGTAAAAAATAGAACCACAGAACCATAACGATAAAGATAAGGGGAACGATGTTGGGATCACTTTCAGAGATATTTTATAGCTGATTACACTAATCGGTTGTTACTTTTGTCATAATGTTATCGTTATCGCCTGTTGGCGTGAACGCTAATATAGTTATCGTTGTCATCTATAGTGTAAACGCCCCCTTTAGACTTTTTCTCACATTCCACAACAGCAAAATAGAAATTCACTAGATGTCCATTGTTTGGTTTTACTGAGTCCAGGAGAATACATTGTACTCTGAACTACAATACAATTAGTTATACAATACAGTACACTTTCAATAGTTTGCATTCAGCAAGTCAGCAGAATTGTTTTTATTTCCTTAAACTTTGTGCTAAACTTAACAAGTTAAGCCATAACAACATTTTTTGTGTTCTGAGTGTATATAACGATGAACAGATGGGTGGTACATGTTGAAACTGCTGAATAAGCCACTAGGATGGTGACAATTCCATTCCTTTGTGGTTTTCTTTTCCTGTCGTTAAGGGAAACTTTTGTTTAACAGATACAGCAAAACGACTTACCTGTGATATGTTAATGTCTGGCTGTCTAAATGCACAATAATTTGTATTAAATTTGTATTAATACATAATCACTATGTGAGCTGTATTAAACTGCCCAGCAAGGCTAATATTTTTTCCTTGTTATGACAAGGCTTACGTGCATATCAGTGTTATCCAAACACAATATTCTGCAGAGATCGTGCCTCATATGTTTTTGTTCAGTTTGTTTTTTGGATGTTTTTTGTCTAAATGTTTTTGTCCATCTCTTGTAATAGACATACCCCCTTATTGCGCAACATTGCAACTGAAACTGTCCACTTTTGATGATGGTAAAAAGGTGATACTCTTTGGCTGTTTGATATGAGATGTTTAGCAGTTCAGTTTATTCCAAATTATTTAAAACTTTTTGTATCCTAAATGCATGCCCTAGTCTGTATGCCAGTGATCCTAATGCCAAGGCGATCAACCAGCCAGTTCTTTTCATGACGGCATTCTTTTAGTAAGACATATCCAACCTCCCCCCACCCGTTCTTTAACAGACTTTGGAAAAACTGACATTTAGTAAAATCGCATGCACACCAACATCTGCAACCTTCTCGGAACATTGCCTTTAATGCCTTTAATTTCCGCCATTTTAAGACTCATGTGCATGGATTTTTCAATATTTTTTAAATCACTATGTCATTACTAGAAAGCAGTTTTGTAGGCCTGTGTGCTTTCTTAAATTAGAAAAGTTGCTTTATGATAGTGTTACAAACAGCACCTGTTGTTACAGTGCTGGGTGGAAGAGACCAGGACAACAAGGAATAACGTTCACAGGTATCTTTACTGGTATAATCCAACACAGAGAAGTTCCAAATACACGAAATAATCAAGGTTCCAGATGACAGGATACAATCACCAGAGAGTTAACCCACGCAACCACATAAGGTAGACAGAAAACAACACCACATAAAACAACAACGACCGACCGAGAACTGAACAAAAAGCAGATCTTAAATAATACAAACAATGAACACTAAATGATAAGAAACAGGTGCAGGTGATAACAAACTAACAAGTGCAAACGAGATTACAAATGGTGAACTGGTGTGCTGGTGCAATGAACTATGGGAACTGAAGTTCAAATGAAAAGTACAAAATGACAAAACAAAGTCCAAACAGGCAGAACTGTGACAGTTCCCCTCCTCCGGCAGTAGCGTCCTCGCTACCGGAAGATCCACAGAAGAGGGAGAGGGAGGCGGGTGGGTGCTCGGGTCAGGAGTCCAGGAGGC